>WMED01006160.1:0-18745 GCA_019650415.1 Pipa parva | reverse complement strand
CTGCCGGCTCATCAATATTCATAAGGCTGTACAAACGCTGTGGGAGACAGAGGCCACAAGAGGAAGCTTCAGAGGTTAAGTATATAGCTTATACGCGTGTATAAGTCGAGAATATGGTTTTAAATGATTTTTTAACCTAAATTTCTCGACTTATACACGAGTATATACACTACAGTGCGTAATAGTATTAGATGGAAAAAACACACAAGTAATCCTTTTCTTTTTTATTAGGGCACTGGGGGTACAAATAAATGGTTTGCATAGGCACAAATTAAACACAGATAAGCAACAAGGATCTAATAAGAGGACTGTGGAATTAGTGCATGCCTCATGGCAGGTGGAAAATACAGAGAATTTAAAGTTGAATGACAAGGTTTGGACTCCTTTGATCGAATGTCATGTTTGTCTGTTCCCAAGAGAAGAAAATAGGAATTTGTCTTTTTCTAGTGTTAGTTGTCCTTTAAATTTATTCCCTGTAATTTGTTTTTATAGGAAACAGACTTAAATGGCCAGTAACAGCAGAACATTTTTGTAAAAATGTTATCCATGAAGGTCAATTGAAGATTTTATTGCTATGTATGGTTCTCATTTCTGGTTGCAGCCATGTTTTATCACTTAGGATTTCTGAGGGATTTCATGAATATGAAATATCTAAAGTTCCATAGAGAACTATGCAGGAAAAATTACCAAGCCATATGTTTTTTTTTATGTTTCTGGTGTTACTTTAAATGATTTAAATGAATGTTTTCTGGTGTTACTCTGGTGTCCTTTAAATATGGCATAGTTGTTCAAATTTATAAAGTACTGTTTATTTAAATAATCAGGCAGATGGAAACCCTGTCATTTCCATACTTGGTAACACTCGATTTAGCAGAAATCACACAAAATATGCCTTTTTTGCAGCCTGTATTCTAATATTGCTTTGGGTTATTTTTTCTCACTAGTCCAGAAATGTTGTTAGGTTGTTTTGCATCTATTGTATGTCTGAGATTAAAATTATATTTACGTCTCAAGACTGTGAAGACCATTGTTAATAGTTTGTGTTTCAAAATCTATTACCTGTTTTGGATCACTTTCTTGAGGTGACATCCAGCCCCTTTACAGATATACTTTCTTCGCTGGTAGATTTATTTTCAAGATTTGTTGATGTTTTCTAGAATAAATTATTTCCACTACCCACACAATATTGCCTGCAGCAATGACTGCCACATAACCACAATGTACTAAAGATGAATCTCATTGATTTTAGGTTTGTAAAGATTTCTTTTATTTCTTCTGGGGATTATGTAAAAATGGTAAGTTTATACTTCAGATTCATTGATTTTTTTCTCTTCCAGAACCTAACTGCCCCTGATAATGTTAGTCATTTCTAGATCACATTGTGGCCAAAATAGTATAAATTAATACATGCATACTCATATGGGGGTTTATTCTATTATTGCTGTGTTTCAAACCATGGAAAAAAATTGCATTTAAATCAATAGGAACAGAGGAAGCTACAAGTAGTTTAAAGTTAGTAACTATGAAAAGTACTCAGACCTAGTGGGTTATTCACTAAAATCCGAATTGTTGCGTATAGGTGCAAATTCACCAGATAAAGACAGTTGCAATAGGCTGCTACTGTTGCAGTTGCGACTTTATTATGAGAAAATTGTCGCAATCTTAACATTGAAAATATTGTCACGACTTTACAATGTGGAAATTGTAGTAGATTTGCTATGGGAATCCACTGTTTATGAATTCAACAGTCGAATTTGCACCTTAGTGAATAACTCCCCCTTAGACTGTTTTCAGGGGGTGGTTGACATGTCCCCTTCCCACCTAATCAGTTGACCAGAGGGGTAGGAAAGATTCTTTCCAAGTAAAGGGGTCAAGAATTACCTTCCATCCACACCCATTTGTTGGGGATCATGGGTCAGTATCCTTACGGTGGTCTGTCACTGACTGGTGTTGTTGGAGTGGATGGACCCTAAAAATATAAACAATACATGCTACCCATGCCTACCTAAGGGCCTGAACCTTTTAACCTAACTTGGGCTGTGAGCCTTAAATACATCTAAGCCAAACATCCTTTACTTGTGAGATAAGGGGTCTTATGTGGGACTAATTTTCACTCATAAAGCATGAGTAATTTGAAGCTTAACACTGGTTTTGTAAGTACATTTTTGCCAGGAAATCCCATTTGGATCCAAACCATGCTAATATGACATCAGTTTGGATGGTTCACGGCAACTTAAAAAACCACTGCAGCCAGGATCCAAACTGACTACTATGTAGCACTGCAGTATATAGATTTTTCATGTGTCTGGTTAAAAATGAGTGATCGGGGAACCTTCTCTGACACTTTGCTAGAGGTAAAATGGACTTTAAGCAAGCTGAGATTTTACCAGCGCTTCCTATGATGTTTTTTCCCCAAAGTCTCCTTAAATGTTGGAAGGTACAAATGCTGCTAAATAATATAGAAATACACTTTCCAGAGTGCCATGAGCTACCAGTTGTATTTTCAGCATCACTTTAATACAACAGTTTCAACACTTAAATTTGGTTAGTGCAACACCAAATTAGAGGGTGTACACATTGTATTACTTATACCTGTACATGTCTTCAAGCTCCCAAAACAAATCAAAACAATCATTCCACATCTGTTAATCATGATAAAGTATCTCCAGAGCCTAAAAGTAAATAGCTGTTTGGAATTTAGCACAAATTTCCCATCTGTTTGGGAGTAATATCAGATATAAGCTAAGGTTCAGTGTAATGTACAACTCCCTAGGTAAACATGACAAAGACTAGCACATCTGAGGAAAAAAGAAACACAATTAACCTACATAGTTAGAACTAATTTGACAAACTTAATACACAGTGATATTTTATTTATTTTTAGGCTGAGAAAAACTTCCTAATGTATCTTCTGCCATTTACCGTATATTTTGAAATTGCTTCATATTTTTCAATTTCGACTCTGTTTGCTTTGTAATTCTTGGACTATATACATTCCTCAGTTTGGACTTTGTGTGGTACAAAACAGTTGTCTCTTTTCCAGGTCATCATCACATTAACATACCAAATGCAATGTCATTCAGCTGAAAAATAAGAAAAGGTAGGATAAGAAAATAGAAAGGATCAAAACTATAATTCTAAAAATAATCACAATGATCTGCCTTAGATACCTGAGGAAAAGCAAATTGTCACTGTAGCTTTAATATCCAACTAGTAGTATTTTATTAAAGAGCAGATTGAAGAACTGAGGACCATGCAGGCACCTGACAAATCTCTCCCTCTGACAATGTGGACCACTTTGAAAAGGATGCTGGAACCTTTCTTGTTGACTGGGCTCTAAGCCCTTTTGGATCTAGCTTGTCTTTAAACTCATAAGCCTTTGGGATGACTAAAATCAATCATATATTTAAAGTAGCTGAATAAACTGCTTGATCCTTTTTGTCTTCCGTAACCAATACAAAATGGTTTTATGAAAGTTTTCATGTTCAACATACCTATTTACCAGTTACCAATATATACTGTATGTAACTATGGAATCCAAATACTTATGGCGATATCTATAAAAATGTAGTGTTTTTGATTAATGCTGAAGAAACAGTGTTTTTTTTCATCATCATGTCAAAAGTCACTTTTTCATGCTTTGTTTTTTCTATTTTACATCAAACAAAAAAAACCTCATTCAGAAGAGTTCGTGCCCCTGCAAAGCTTACAATCTAATTTCCATACAAAAGCGCACAGTCACACAAAAAAGTTTCAAGTGCTGTGACAAAAAAGTCTCATTTATTAGCTCACAGAAGTTAATGATGAAAATACAAAACTTTCAGCAGTCTTTAGAATGATGAAAGCAGTCACGTTCACATGAAACACTGACCAACTTTATTAATCACATTAAATAGTTCACTGATGTCATTGATTTTCTCTTTGTGTTCTATTTAGTTTGTCAGATTTCTTTCCTGTATATTCTTCTCTAGGTTAAAGAAGAGCATTTGATGTAAAGTCTTGCATTTAATTAGGTGATCCTGAATCTTGAGTGCTTTAGATTGTTTTAATAGTGCCATAAAATGTTTAGTAAAGCTACAGGGCATTTGTCTCTTCAGATGTGATTTTCATTATTTTTTCACACAATTTAAGTGCTTTATTATGTCTCAGGAAGTTGAACATATTGTAATGTCCAGCTCTGAAAGAACAGTAGACTCAAATTATTCAGATTACCTGTCTGAATGAAATGAAAGTTTCATTTTAATGTAGAGTGCAAAATAAACAAAAAACACAATTTAATGTGCATTAGATATACTCTAAAACAGGAGCCATGATAATAAGACCTTCTTTTTTTTTACTGCAACATGCCCAGGAAGTTAAAAAATTGATATACAATCCATATCTAGAAATAATATTCAATTCTTTGTTATAAAGCTACCATTATATGTTCAGGTACAGTATGGTCTCCACTCTGGGCAGTTCATTGTTAATGATCAAACTGTTATGCAGTTGATAATTCTGTCCTGCTAATAGGATCAGTAAGGCTAGGTTCACACGAGTGTATGATGCGCAGCACATCATACACTCGTATGAAGAAAAAAAAAAAAAAAGAAAAATATGCCTAGCATATTTTTCTATTGTACTTACCAGCAACACTGTGAATGCTGCCTTGGCGTTCACATCACTTCCTGCGTGTCACATTTTGGGCGTGGCGTATATATGATGGCCAAAATGTGACACACAGCATTCTGGACCCAGCGTATGCATCTCATACGCTCATGTGTCCAAAACTAGGTAACTATCGTCGGCCTTCATTAAGCCGTATTTTTTTTTTTACACAAGCTTATGATGCGCAGCGCGAGTGCAACGCTCGTGTGAACCTAGCCTAAAAGTCACCATCAACAAATGTATGGAGAACTCCACCTTAAAAGCCAAAATAAGTACTCCAGTAGTTCTGCATTAAGGGCAACATTTATAAAGCTCGAGAAAGTCGATTTCGGCTGAAATTTCAATTCGAAATGGACTTTCTCAAGCTTTAAAAATTTCACCTTTAGTCTAAATAAAAAAATATTAAACACATTTTGAGACCTACGGATTCATCAAAGTGCCAATTTATTACCCCAGTCTGATTAATGATCAACTTGTTTCCATGTCAGAGGCCCTTATGTATTTTATTCTTTTAAAAATAAAGTCTTAGATACAATTTGATTATTAAACCTCATAACAGTCAGAATTAGCTGTAATGTATATGGTGTATTGTGGCAAAGAGATGTCCTTGTTCCATGAATCTGTGAAAAGGAAACTATAACTATCTGATTGCCAGTATTGTCACCCGTTTGGTCGACAGTTTTATCACTGAGATTAGTCATCTAAATTACAATTGTTCTTTTGTAGACAATTCCTGGGATATGTGGGAACTTTGTTGAAACATATTCTAAGTCTTTTGAGATAAATGTCACTAGAATAAAAGCAGGAACCCTTCTGTAAGCTCTCCAATTTACCATGTGTCAAATCTGCAAATCCATGTACACAGTTAGGCAAAGTGATTTCTGACACATGATGAATACCTGCAGTGTTGTACGATTTGCTGTAAATAGATAAAAAGTGGTGAAATAAATTTGTAGTCAGTGTAATGACTCAAACTGTTTTCCCACCTTTAGTTCACAATTCAAAATTTGATAAATATGACCTTAAAGTGATTTATTTAAAAATATTTACTAAAACTACACCTTTTTTCCTTAAAACTGGCTAATGTATCTAACTTATTTATGTACTGCAGTTTGTTTGGGGATGTAAAATATACAGGTATATGCAGGTATTTTATTATCATTTGCTGTGTTTTTAATATTTATGAATGTATGTGTTTTTATATGGCAGTGCTAGGAAAGAGAAAGTAAACTACAGGTACAGTGTCATGAAAAATAAATATTTGTTTAAGGATTGGAACACCGAAAAAAATGAAAATGCTCCAAATTCCTTTACAATTACAATATATTTAATCTGTGCAATTATAAATTTTGTCTAGAAAGTATGAAATGTAACATTAAAATAAGACTTTTTGGGGCAATCTATGAATATGTATTATCTAAAGCTCTATAGAAAACAAAAATGTGTAGTTGGGGTTTGTTTAACCAACAGATACTTATAGGGGGTTATTCACTAAGGTGCAAATTCGGCTGTTGAATTCGCAAACAGCAGATTCCCATAGCAAATCTGCGACAATTTCCCCATTGTAAAGTCGCGACAATTTTTTAATGTTAAGATTGCGACAATTTTCCCATAAAAAAGTTGCGACTGTGACAATATTATCATTATAAAGACGCGATGGTGACAGTAGCAGCCTATTAATAGCAACTGTCTTTATCTGGCAAATTCAAAACCTATACGCAAAAATTCAGACTTTAGTGAATAACCCCATAAAGGACTGTAATGACAATGACTCTGTGAAGAACACATGAGATGAGTAGGAACATATGGTCACACACAACAAGAGAGTTAAGTGATTTCAATGTTAAGAGGAGAATAATGTAAATATTTTCAATGGAATCATCAACAGGGGCAATTTCTCTACAGGTGTAGTAACAGATAAAAAAACCAGTCAACTGAATTCATTAGTACAGGAGACCTAGATAGATGTAAACCAGCTTATGATTGGTTATTGCTATTGGTTATTAGACCTCTGTGAATGATTGCACCTTTTGATGAACTACCCTGTTTATTTCTTAGTGAGGAGCCATTAGTGGACAGAAGAGGTATGTATGTGTGGATACAGTCACAAATGACTCCTAAATGTGTAATAACAATAACAAACTGTGCATGCACACACATACACACACTCATGTGTACATTCATTTTTTTTTTTGTCTATTTAATAAAAACTAGATCTACATTTTCTGCTAGAATATGATTAAAGCAGCGTTATGTTAGCTTGATTTGTCAGACGGCTAAATGTTGCCATTTTCAAAGCCTTTTATTTAGCCTAAAATTGCAAACAGAGGAAAGTACATTTTAATTAAAATTGTATGGGTATCACAGCTGAGGTTTTTAGATTAAGACATCTCCATTTAACAGTTTCCTCTTACCATTTGCATCACAAATTGTTCCCATTTCCTGATAAGACTGCCATACAAACATGTCTTTAATTACTTTTATAATTAGGAAACTACTTAAGCGTTAATGGGATTCTGCCACAGTATGCTTATATCTTTATTTGTGTTCTGAGCTGAGCACTTGAAATATCCTTTCCTACCAATTTTCCACTTGTTTTTCATTTTTTGTATTCCACTTATATAAAACAATAGAGAAAGCAGTAGACAAAAGTGCTACAGTCTGTAGAGATACAGAACACTGCCTCACATATTGCATATTTTCACATGGAAATTCCTAAAGCGTCTGTCTAAAGCTGATTACTTTACATACTGAAAAATTACCTATTTTACTCTCTCACTTGCTGGAAAAATTATTGAAAAAACACTTTATTTTTCAGCAATCCTTAATTCCTCAGTGGGGTCGTATACCAAAAAAAAAATATATATATATATATATATACAGTATATAGTACAATGGACAAAAAGTGGAAAAGAATGGATTTTTTTACTTTTCCATCTTACAACCTTATACAGTATATATAAAATTAACTTTTCCACCATCAATTTTGTCAATATTACAGTTTTTTGTCATAACTTTTTGGTCTGAATGTATTTACCAGCTACTTTTTCATACTGGTATTGCTGAAATCTCTTTGAATTCCCACAAAAATAGCTTTGATATCCCATTGACCAGTGGCAGTTATACATGGAAAGGTTTCGCTATCTATTTCAGCCCATATCTTCCTTTCCTTTGTTTAGAAATAGTTCAAAAATGTGAAAAATTGGGCAAAACAAAGTGAAAGAAACAAGCAAACTTTTAGAAATATACACCCTAGATTGACCTAGCCTTTACCCCTGCTAGTGGTAATCCCAACCCTTACCTGCAAGTCCTGTTGTGTGATTCTCTTATGCAATGCCCTTTATAAAGTCACTAACCTACTATCATTAGTAATACTCACACCTAAATCCATATTAATTCATCTCAAGGGCTCATACCTGCTAAGCAAGTGGCAGTTGCATGTTGAGCCATAGTCTCACTGCATTCTGGGTTCTGATTCTCTGTATGGCTGTTCCTGCAGGGAACGTGGGTAGCTAGACTGCCGTGCACTTCTGTGTCATTCCTTTATCATTGAAAAGGAGATAGGGTGGGAAACTGCCCCAAATTTTGGTGGTCACTGAAAAGAAAGGGGAAGACTACAGTCCCAGAATGGGTTTTATTTTTGGCAGTGTTGCCCTTCGTGGGTCCATAGTCTGGAGTGGCTACCGGGGGAGTAAAAAGAGTACTCACTGCAGATTTTCTGGATTTATCAGAGCTGATTCCTGACTTCCACAATTGGCCTAACATTGTACCGTGGAGAGGTATGGTCAGCACATATTTTCTGTTTTCCATAATAATAAGCAGCAATACTTTTTTGCAAATTAGTATTATATAGAAAACAAAACTAAAAATCAACTAAGCATTTAGAGGTTTATTGAACATATTTAATAAAATCGAAGGAGAATTTCTTGTTAAGATGTGCTGAGAATATATTTTCCCTTAGTAATTTCACCCATAATGAATAACCTTGTAAACTTCATTTAAAAAAAAACACTTTAATGATCTTTTGCATTGAACCAAATAACGTAGTTCAACAAGGGACAAGCTTGGCAGCTGTTATGTGCACCTGACAGAATCTGGGACATATTTCCAACAGAGAAAATAGTCTGCATTGCTGTAGATTGGATTTTAGCTTCGATTTGGCTGGAATAAAGGAAACCAGCTAGCTAATGGACACCACACAGACGTGGAATTAAATAATGGGGGTGTGGAGATACATAGGGGAAGTATGCTAAGTGGTGATTAAATCATCCACTGGGAAAAAGCTCAACAGTTCCAGTGTTTACTTTACATAAAATGTCAAAGTCTTTCAAAACTTTCTTACCCATTAAACCTTCACTTAAACCTTCTGTCATCTAGTTGCATATTGCTTGTACTAGATTATATATCATTTCTTGCAAAGGAATGTTTCCCAAAATATAACGTGCCTGAATGTCACACTAGACAAGTACGATCCCTATTTACTAGGAAACCTTATTTTTAACTTGTTCACTTGTTATGCACTTTTCCCTTGTCTGTATTATAACTGTATTCTTGGATTGTACAGCGCTGCGTGATCTAGTGGTGCTTTTTAAATAAAAATACACATACATACATCGCTGTTTTCGACCTTTATAGCTGTTATTTTGGGGGGGGGTTTGGGTCATTTTGCTGGTAGCAATTTTTCAAGTTACAATTTTTATTTTATTGTGGCAAAGTACTCAGTAAATGTATTGATTTTGATATCTAGTAATGCTATATAGTAATGATGGATTTAACTGTCAATTTAAATGTAAAAGTTAACTTTTCAGTATCGATATCTTTCTGCATATCAATATTGTTGTATATGCCATTTCAACAAGCAGAACTTTGTAACTAAAATCACACTCATTGCCCACTGAAAAATATATGTATGTATGTATATTTTTATTTATAAAGCACCACAAATTCTATGCAAAAATATGGTCAGGCTTTACTTCTTCAAGATCAGTGCCACACTGGCTGTTTTGTAGCTGAGCTGTTTTTGATTAGGCTCATTATTGTCTATGGCGCAAAACAAAATAACCTGTGTGGATTATCCCACAGAAAACAATGGATACTATTTTTCTAGCTCAGCTACAAAACAGTCAGTGTTGCCCTAGCAGAAAAGTCCCTTATGATAAATTTTCACCATCCATATTATTTTATGTTTAACCAGGTTGCAAATACAATTGTACAGCAACACACAAAAGTTATCTGAAAACCCAGTTTAAAGCTAAAAAATTTAGTGATCAGCAACAACCTAAGTGTAATTCTGTCTGTATGGACCAGGGAAGGAATCAGTCAGTCCCTATGTAGTGGAGATGAAGGGAACAGATGGATCAGGTGGTAGTTATGACAACAGACTTTAGGGTGCGGAGTCTAAGATATAACTGGTATTCACCTACAGCTCCCGCAAGGAAGCTAGGTCTTCACTGCGGAAAATACCTAAGTCACGGCCTCTAGAGTTGTAAACCACAGAGATCCAAGAGGAGTCATAACAGGCACTGGACAGGGCAGACAGCTAGCAGATTGGTCAAAGGACAGAGCAAAGGTCAAGACAGGCAACAAACAGGCACAAACAAAAAACAGGCAGGAGTCAGGTAACCAAAAAGCAAGGACATAAAACACACCCAGGATCAGAAGTAAAATCCTATATTTGGGCACAGGCAGAAAGGACTGAAGGGTTTAAATAGGTACAAGGTAGGGAAATTCAAATGTGCCAGTACTGACATCAGAATACGTGGCAGTGTCAAAACGCCATGCCTGCAACCGCGTGAACACATCATGAATGTGACTGCATCACAATGCCACGATCACAACTAAATACTGCCCTTGTGATTGCATTCGAGCATGAAGGAATGCTGTGGGCACAGAGGGAAGCACTTTTCCTGACATTGTCTGTACAATTACAATGAAATAAAAAAGAATAAAGCAGTTTCAAAGTTAGGTGTCCAATGACAGACCAGATGTCCAGCAAAATGCAATATACATTACAAAGCAATTGTAGTTTCCAACTCCAGTAACCCAGATTTCTTCTCCTGTGCTCCATTCTCATCCTTCAATATTATCATACTGATCTACGTCACATCATGTGTGTAATGAAAGTGCAGGGGTAACCTGCGTGGAGATTGAGGCCTTAGTAGTAGTTACCCAAAGGGACTTGGCACAAGCTATTCCTAAGGCGCGGAATCTAAGGAAGACCCTGGTTTTCACCATTGACCTTGACCCCTGCAAGGGGATGTGGACTGCGCTGCAGGGCCTGCCCAGGTCGCGGTCCCTAGGATAGCTGTCCCTTGTGGGGTAAGGTAGTAGAACAAAGGGTAGTCAGACAAGCCAAGGTCAGTACTGGTAGAGAGTAACGATATCCAGGAAACAAGCCGAGGTCAGACAGGTGGAGAGCAGAATAGTCGAGACAAGCCAAGGGTCAAACGGGTGGAGAGCAGAGTAGTCGAGACAAGCCAAGGATCAAAACTGGAACACAAATGTAGTAACTAGAACAAACACGGGAAATCCAAACAGAGACTATACTCGGGCAACGGTGAATACGACTGCCGCATATTTATAGGTAAGAGACGGGGAGAGCGCAGGAAACCCGATTGTGTCAGACACCAATCCCGTCGCAGTCGCCACAGCCAATAGCCGAGTAGATAGTGTGCGTCTGTCACAGCAAGATTGGTGCGTCAAAACGTATACTGACGCCGACGCCAACCGCCATCGTCGGAACTGCAGCAAACATGGACGCCAACCAACCAAGCAATGCAATGTAAAAACCGTGAGTACCGTGACAATGTGCTGATATTCATCAGTATTCCAGAAGACCACTAAACAAAAGATATTTTGCTTGTGTCTTCATTCCCCTCATCCCTCCCTATGATTGAATTGTATCCTCTCTCTTTTTGGGTGAAATTTAATAAACTCGGATAAGCCTGATTTCACTACTATTGGGTTATTCACTAAAGTCCGAATTGTTGCATATAGGTGCGAATTCGCCAGATAAAGACAGTCGCAATAGGCTGCTACTGTCACAGTTGCATCTTTATAATGAGAATATTGTCACAGTCGTGACTTTATTATGGGAAAATTGTCACAATCTTAACATTAAAAAATTGTCATGACTTTACAAAGGGGAAATTGTAGTGGATTTGCAATGGGAATAGAAAAACTTGATCAATAAGTTTATGTCGGTAAATATGGATCAAAAAAATGATTTACTGCAAGAAACTTCCAAGATCTCGCAGGAATAAACTCAAAAAAGCGAAATCGGACTTTTCCAAGTTTATTAAATTTCCCACATTTGTCTCCAAACCCATGCCTGTTTTTCACTAATCTCAGGAACATGCTATTATGGTGTATTTTTAAATTCCAGAAAAGACCACAGTGGCCTGGACCTACCAGAACATTTCTCTGTGCCCTGGAGGGACATTGCAACACTGCCTCCCACTGATACAATATTATTGCAGATTTTTAACACCCCCACCCCAAATAATAAAGCTTTGGTCTGTGATGAAGAAAGCCAACAGACATGTCATATATCTGTATATCAGCTTGTTTAAAAAATTTGAAAATGAAAACCATTGGAAATAGGTTCAAATGCTATAATTATAAGACAGGTGTTCAACAAAATAGTATGAACCAAAAACTAATCTATGATTTTGGAAAATAGAAGCACACAAAAAACCCAAAACAGAATAATTTTAGCTCAGCTTGTGTTGCTGTTCTAAAGTAAATAATGCATACCTCTCAATGCTCCAAGGGGTAATAGTGGGACAGCGCTGTCTCCCCTTGGAGGTGATGTCAGGAAATGTTAAAGGGGAAAAATAGAAACAAAAGCAAATCTCAGATTATTATCACTTACAAATCAGTTTGTTCTGTTGTCTTTACCTCTGCAAGGAGCTGCATAAGAACCCCTAAGCTTATAAGTACCACTGCAGGACATTACAAAAATTACAAGTCTGCACCACTGATCATTTACTACAATAAAACTAATGCTTCTTTATTAATTAACATAGTATATTTTCTATAAGTGAAGCAAACTATCTATAGTGACTATACAAAATTAGGGGAAAAATTCTATTCATTTTAACCTATTCGTTTTACAGTTTTTCAACACTTTTAAACACTGTCTTTCTATTTGCTAAACTTTTCAATTCCACTGGTTTATAAACGGCTGATAAAAAAATGACAGTGTTTAAAAAGGTTGATAACGATTCCCAATCAGCACACTTTGAACTTTTTTTAGTGCCTATTTGTTGCATACAAATATCGAGTCTCGATGTAAGAAAGCATCTGAGTGTACTTGTAGAAGAAATTACTGGACCTACTCCAAAGGTTTCTGCTTGTTAAAATCAGGCTTTTACTTTACAGTGAAAACATTCAAAAGAATAGTTACAGTATATCAGTCAGCAGAAAGTATGATATCGATATATTGCTGATATTTCACCAAATATACCAAGTAGAAAAACTTTTTGGCTTTTATACATATCCCCCATTATTATAGAGTAGTCTTTTACATCTGTAGATAACTGTGTATAGCTAGCTCACTATCAGGTTTTGTACTTAAGTCTAAGGGGGGGAATTCAGCAAGCTCTGAAGTGAGGCGCGTAGTGTTCACCTCACTTCGGAAAAACTGAAATGCGCATGCTGATGTCCTGCACGCGGACATCAGCATGCGCATTAAAAGGATTCCCCTCCCGGCGAGAGCACTCGAATTTCCTCGCAGGGAGGGGAATCCCTTTAATGCGCATGCTGATGTCCGCGTGCAGGACATCGGCATGCGCATTTCAGTTGTTCCGAAGTGAGGCAAACACTACGCGCCTCACTTCGGAGCTTGCTGAATTCCCCCCTAATTCTGCATATTCCTACAGCAATATGGCAAATGGTCACAAATTGTATTCAACATGTATACTGGATTGGAATTCCATTGTCATAAATAAGTGAATAGCTGCAAACTCACAGATAATAATCCCAGAGTAACAGGCCATTAAAATAATGCAAATTATTTCATGACTTTTTCATGATTTAATATCATATCATACAGCAAATTGTATAATTTGGGAAATTCTATAATCACATTTGCAATATTTCACCCATAACAATACAAAAAACTACATACTATAATGACAACATGTGTAATAAGGCCTCCACACATTATGCGCTTATACTGGGCAAATATTTTGCTCACCTGTTGATACAGGCTCCACTCCCACACCCTGTCCCATCTATCCAGCAGCCTAGAACTTCTAGGACTTTCTATTTCTGTCAAAAATAATGACTCAGAAAAGTTGTCTAATGTTTTCTTTGATATGCAAGATGGAGTACATACTGTAAATTGAATACAAAAGTCTGTTCTTAACTCAGGTTTCAGCATGTTCGATACAGTCCATGGGCTTGCTGCAGTTTTCGCCAGAACCATCAACTGTTACGAATCCTTTCTCCACAACATATTTAAACAGCCACATGTATAATGTCTAATTACTTTTGGTGTCTGTTTAGTAATACGTCCAAACACAATTACTAGGGGAAAAGACAACCAATCCATTTGAAGGAGTACAATAACATATCTCTGTGCTCTTTCACGTTTACCTTAATTTTGTGTGGGATCTGATGTCGATGCTGTAGAGAATTGCTGTTGCATCCAAAATAACAAGCATGGAATGCCTGGGTAGCTGAAGTTGCTTAATTAAAAAATGTTATACTTTATTTGGGGTATCTGAAAATGAAAGGGTTGTTTTGACATAAAAACTAAAAAGATAGCACTTTTTACTTTAGGGGTGTTTGGCGACTGTACCCAATCCAAGCATATTGGGTATCATTCTGTTTGCTTTTTATAATGCAAATAACATTTAAATAAATGTTGTTCTGATGGGGTTTAATTATTTTTTCAGGAAACAGAAAATAGTGATTTCTGCATGGGGTTGCATTCAAAAATCTGTGTCTAACAACAAATATGGTATGTCTAGATAACTAAAAGATTTTTTAAGGAAAGATAATCAAAAGGCAAAATCAAAACAAAATTTATTTTAAACATAAAAGTTCAAACCAACAAAAGAAAAGTAACCTCATTAATGTAAATATTTGTTTAAAATACACACCTATGACTATACAGACATGCCTTAGTTATTGTTGTGGGGCACAATTCCGGACACAATTCTTCGTAGAACCTTGTGGTATCTGATGTTTCTTGAAAAAAGAAATTAAAAATACCAAGACAAAACAATTTTGTCAAAAAATCAGCATGAAAATGATTATACAATGGGGAGGTTGACCTTGGAACTCTTTACTCAGGAGTGGGTGAGGGGGAGCAAAGTTGTTTGGCTAGTGGCAATTCTAGTGGACTGATAGGAAGAAACAGCAGCAGTGAAGGATTAGACTTGCCTAATGACAAGCTGTATTTTATTTCTAACTGTACATTAATAACACTTACATTGGTAAACATAAAAGGAATGCTGAGACCAGTATTGTCATGATATGTATGTATCTGACCAGGAATGTCAGTGAGGTGTAGAATCTTGGTATGAGCATTAGTCCCAAAAGGGTAAAAATAAACCATCGCTGTATGGTGGGATTTGCATTATCTTCATCCTCAAAAATATGCAACAAAACCATTTGTGATATTTTTTATAATGCATGTTGGGAAACAGAATTGTGAAGATGTTTAGTAACATTATGTTATTGAAAGATGATGCAGAGGGAGGTCTGGTCTGGAAAATTGTCTTCATTTACTATAAAGAATCATAACCATAGCAAGCCAGTGGGTTGCAATACATTATTCATTCTATTATCACTGGCAATATGTTTGATAGTAATGTATAATTTACACTGATAGCTCTGCTAGAGAACACCACACTGTGTCTAGTTGAATAGCAAAACCATTAAGAATTTCTTCCTTCTAGATTTTTCAGCACATCTTTATTCTAGAAACAGGAGGGGACTTTTTGACTTTCCATTGAAAATGTCTGTATCTTGTATATTATAGTGGTTTCCTAGCATTTACCTGAAAGTAATTATGTTACCGGAGCATTTCATTTTGCATTCTGACATTACATCCACATTTAAAATGACATTTTGCTCAAACTGCTACATATATTTGTGTGTTCAGAAAGAGTGTCCACTGAACAAAAAGAAACCTAGTATATTTTCATTATCTTTTTGCGTATGAAATATTTTGACATCTAGTACTATAGCCAATCCTCCCTTGACTTTTTTCACCTTGGCACACTTTAACATAACACAGAAAAAGTTAGTTACTAAGATGTTTACAAGCATAACTGCATAAAAACAAACTTCAAGTTTATAAAGTAAGCCTGTGTATACTTACATAGTCTGCATTTAAATAGAGACATCAGTTATAAATAAAACCATATGCTCTGTTCTTATCCATTCTGATCCATTCCACCTGATTGTCTTAGACCAGTGGTCGGCAAAGTGCGGCTCGCGAGCCACATGCAGCTCTTTAGCCGCCTTGTTGTGGCTCGGGCCGCACTGCCGAAGCCACGCCCAAGCCCCGCCCATGACCGCCGACGGCTCTTCTGATTGGCTGTAGGTGGTCATGGGGTCGGGAGAGGGCACGCCTCCCTCCTCCGGCGGCTCAGAAGATGGTTATTGCCGCCGGAGGAGGGAGTGAAATGGCTCCCTCCTGAATAAAGTTTGCCGACCCCTGTCTTAGACCATGATTAGATCAGCTTGTGCATCTATCTGTAATGTAAATATGCTTTTCTCACAAATGAAACATAGTTACATAAAGTGATAATGGAGCACTATAAGGCTCGTTAACTCTAGGGGTGATTAAGAAAGGGAAAGGTGGAGGTATTCCCTGAGCAGACTGCCCCTGCTCTCTTTGACAATCCCAATGTCTTCTGATCTTCACAGCTGCCAAGGTACTCTTCGCTTCCGCTTGCTCTGAGCTTCACCTAAAAGAGTAAGTGCAGTAGCAAAAATCTGCTGCATCAAGCCCCCTGAGCCTCTAGTTGCAGAGTTCCTGCTTCTCCTCTTTTTTCATGGCTCCCTGGACCTAGTGAAGGACTTACTGCTTACTGCTACCAAGGGATTCCCAAGTGACCATCATTGGACTGGCCTGACACTGGGAAAGTTCCTGGTAGGCCCAGGTCTCGAGTGGGCCCTCTCATTTTCTAGCAATTGCTGAAATCTATCTAAAAAAAACTGAGATCTTATGAATATCCAATAATAAAAATATGTCTAGTACCTTTGAATCTTATCCATTGTTTATATTTCTACTTGGTTTACTTTATTGACTGCATTATATATCAGTTCTCTATTTCTTTTTGAACTAGGTGTTTTTTAATGAAAATGTTTATTCATGAGAAAGAGTACCAGCATTAGTAAACATTCAATTTCACGGTCTGGTATTTTGTTAGAATTCCATAAATGGTTAGTTTTGTTTTGTTTTTTTTGGCTGCTTGTTTTGTGTTAAACAAAACAATATTTAAAAAAGGAAACAAAGTAAACAGCTACAGCAAGTCAAAAATAAATATTCTAGCAAATATAGCTTCATAACTGATAACATTCATCTGGGAATAGACATGAGTTAATTGTAATAACTTCCTGGGCGAAATTTACTAAGGGCGAAGCGATCGCCCGAAGTTAAATTCCGTTTGCACGTGCAAAATTTCTAACGATTTCTGATCGTGCGATCAGAAATCGATCGAAATTCCGATCGTGCGATCGTAAATCAATCGAAATTCCGGTCGTGCGATTGGAAATCGATCCGAATTCCGATCGTGCGATCGGAAATTGATCCGAATTCCAATCATGCGATCGGAAATTGATCCGAATTCCGCACATGCAGTAAAATTTGTGATTGGGCGGAAAAATTCCGCCTTTAATAAATTTCGCCCCCAGTGTATTATGATTAACATCCATTAACTTTAACAAACAGGATGCCATTTTGAAATATCTGACTGTGTGTATGGTACTCTGCGACCTGAAGAGATTATCCACTGTCTTCTTATCCATTGTCTTCTTAAACACTATATTCTTACCCCTAATTGCAGTTTATTATGAAGCCAACCCTACATTAAGCATGGAAAAAAAAACTGAAATGGTAACCAACAGTTGTCTGTTGCTTGGTTTAAGCTTGATAAATACTGTTTTTAGTTGACCAATTCAGTTGTTCACTAACTTGGCTAATGGGCACTCAGTAACCTCTTTACTAGGTATAGTAACTTAGCCAATAGACACTTTTCCTTGTAATCTGGCTGTTCATTGTACATTCATTTGACCAACTGGCATCCAAAACAATAATTCAGTTGCTCAGTATAGTAACTGCTACCTGGCTGCTGACTACATAGCTCAATGATATTGTGAATGATCAATCAAATTGCACAGTGAATTAGCTCATGGATACACAACATTGAAATCTGAATAATGGGCACAAAAGCTCCATATTTATCATTTTGTCAGTGACTTCTATGAGTACCTGATTTTTATCAGCTTTTAGGACTGTCATAGGGATGAAGCTTTTACCCTGTGTATTCCAGAAAATGGATAAACTTCATTTTTTATTTTCATCTATGAATTACTTTTTTTTGTAAGTAAATAGCTACATATCAAAAATGGTGTTTTTCAACCATACAGGACATTTGAAACATTTTATATTTCACTAATGCAATAGATTAGGTCAAAGCCTGACTTCTTAAAATAGAATTATTGGAGAACAGACTTTTCAATCTTGTTTCAGAAATCATAGGAGTCAACACAGAATCATTTGATGATCATTTTGAAGAAATGTTGTTCCCATAGTCCAGGGGTCCCCAAACTATGGCCCGCTGACTGAATCCGGCCCCCTGAGGCCATTTACCTGGCCCCCGACGTCAGGGCCGGGACTAAGGGTAGGCAGGGTGCTGCAGGAGGGGGGAGCAATCTTGGCGCTTGCCCCCCTCCTTTTCCCTATCTATCTCATCCCCGGCCTGGCTCCGTCTGCTGTAACGATTATAATTACAGCGCTTCTCTCTCTCTCTCCCCCTGGCGCATACTGATGATGTAACTACACATTACAGCAGATGGAGCCGGGCCGGGGATGAGGTAGGGATGGAAAAAAGGGGGGGAGGGAGTACCGGGATAG
>WMED01006158.1:0-18747 GCA_019650415.1 Pipa parva | reverse complement strand
TATAATATATATATATATATAAATAAAAAAAACTGGATATGGAATATGATGGCTTGAAAATACAACACTGATACTAGAGGTGAAAGCTGTAGTGGAAGGCACAAATCCATTATACAGTCTTCTATGCTGCATATTACAATGCACTTACCAGGAATCCACTGCGCTCTACTTTGGAATGACTCTGGCACTGCAGATTAACATATAGACTTCCCTCTAGTGGAGACAAAAAAGGAACCTAAAGAAAACAGAATTAGACTTATATAGAGGAAGGTAAAGCAATACCATCACCATCTTGCAAGTCCTCCATAAAGGATAATTAGTAAGAGAAGTTTTTCTTAAGTTCAGTCCTTAGTGTCTCAAGCATTTATGCAGGTGTATTTCATTAGATTTTAACAGATTTCTTAGAAAATTGCAATTGAGTTGAGGACAATAAAGTAACAGGTTTGTGCAGACTAGTATTAGAGCATGTAACTGGAAACTCACAGAAAGAGAAGCATTAAAAATAAAATCTTCATACTAGCCCAGTTCTAGTAAGCTCCTTGGTTATGTACCACTGGGTTTATTGTGAGCTGTGGTTTGACCCAATGTAACATTCAACTGTTTCTACTTAGATGGAAAATGTCAAACTTTAAATTATGACGACAGTGAGTCAGGGGACAAATGCTGCTAGTCTGGGCTCCATTATGTAAAAAACGTTCTTGAGAACTCAAGTAATAAGTACAAATTAATAAAATCATTCGATCAGAATTTCCTGAATTACATCTGATCACCACATTTAGTGTAAAGATCTTTTATTACGAAAATATACATTATATTATTAATTGGTGCACTCAAAGCATTCTGCCCACCAAATCCTTTTGTTTGCATCTATTTAGAACCTTGTGTGGAAAGTTCCATCGTTCTGAAATATACATTAAATGAAGTTCATTTGTCCAGAATCACAGATATGAAATATATAAAGCTCAAGAAACACTTAGTAGCTCATATGCCTCTGAGTACTCCACACACACAGTGTAAAATGACTATGCTTGCATTTTAAGGGCAAAATTTACTAAAGTTGAAAACTATTTTTACTTTTTCACACTCTTTTTGGCAGTGTTTCACTGCGAAAACTGGTGAAAAAGTCAAAAGTTACGTTGGGGGCAAAAACGTAATTTGACCTTTTTGCAGCAAAAAAAGAAAAATAATTTTCAACTTTCGTTCATTTCGCCCTAATGGTCCTGACATGGAGCTTACGCCTTCTTCTATAGGGTCTGTGCAACTAGCAGTAAAGTGAGGGGCTGTTTAATCTGGAACAGGGAAACATCAAGTTGATCAGTGGATGTTCAGTGCAAAGCATGAGAGATTAAAACTGTATAAATTAATTCCTGCTCTTGGGAAAGTTTCCCACAATTTAAACAATGTGCACTCTGAACACCTTATGATTATAATTTTTGAGGAGAATCTTTTCCAATGAATGGACCCCTTTGTTTCCACCAGTTCTGGATCAAGGAACAGAGTAGCTTACATGTGCAGCAAAGGCCTGTAACCTAGGCCTCAGCAGAGAGGGGTTAGGATGAATCAGCTCGAGTGTCCAAGTTGATCACTGCCTAAATAGATTATTGTAGCTAGGCTCACTAGAGGGCTTGAGTTCATACCACAAGTCAAAGAAGAATGAAAGTATAAAATATGTGCCAACAGTGAAACCAAAACAGAAAATAGCCCAAATTTATTTATGGTTACTATATATTCGATCAGTGCTTCCAAAAATTTGAAATTGTGTCTTTAAAGAAAGTTACTTAGACCTTTTTTTTTTTTTTTTGGAGCTGTGTGGGCCACTTTCTGAATATGTATTATCTAAAGCACCATAAGAAAACAATAGGACTGGGTGAAGTCTGTTTAACAAACACATACATCATGACTGCTATTAGTAAGGATAAAAACAGACAAAAAATAATAAAATGCAGGAATTCAACTTCATGCATTAATATCACAGTGGGTCACAACTCACAATAAACATGATTCCGCCAAGCACTATCACTCTACAGAAAAAAAGGTTGTTAGTATTAACAGAATAATCTATCTTTAGTTACTTGTGCCAAACATGCTCCATAAATCTCTAAAGGAACTGCAAAGGAGGACACAGATGGGGGAAGAGTTTTTAATAACCTTATCCTGAAAATGATTTCCAAGAATGCGCCCGAGTTTTCCTTCCAATTTCATCTAGAAAGACACAGGCAGGGGAAGTGTAAAATGGAAAAAGAGGAAGGAAAAAGATAATGGAATGGAAGTAAAAGAAGAAAGGGTGAACACCATTTATTGCAATCTTGAGGAGCTTTGTTTTCAAGTATAAGCTACATCAGGATCATAATTAAGCTTACCTTTTCAAGAGGAAATTTTATTTTTCCCAGAGAGTCCAGAGACAGAGTGAGCGATCCAACAAGCAGAAAGTTACTAGATCTTAGAACACTGCCAATAGTAGGAGTATAAGCTGAAAGTGAGAAAACATTTTTAAGACTTGTCAGATTTTTATGAAACACAACCCAAATCAAGGACCCAAAGTAACAAACTGCTTTTTGGTAAGAAGCAAACTGTACCCCAAACCATGTGCAACTTCACTGGTCAACCCATGCACCGTTTTTAAATATGGGAAAGTGAACTAGAATTCAACACTGTTTGAATTACATTGCTATTTCTAGTTTGTGAATACTGCAAGCAAAACAGAGAATGAATACCTGGGGAAGATAGGTTTGATTTCTGTTGAAGACAAAAACAAAACAAAAACAAAAAAAAAAAAAAAAAAAAAAAAAAAAAAAAAAAAAAAAAAAAAAACACACATGAATATGATCTTTAATATTTAAGCAAAACAAACTGAATGCAAGTAATTCAAATATATAAATGTATACCCTAGAGCCAAGAAGTTTCTTTGGTGTAATCTGTGGAAAAGAAAAAAGTGATTATTAAAATTTGAGCCAAATTGTGCACAAACACTGAAAAGTCAGGTTTTCCTTCTCCCACCACAACTTGGACAGGTGACAGATCACAACCTATGGTTTTAAAAATATAATATCAGTGACAGATGGGAGTCATTTTATAGTTAATTAATATTTAAGGTAAGCTTGTGTCTTTCTGTAGTACATAGAAAAGAAACATCAGCTCACTATACACCAGATGAACAAGAAGTTATACACAAAATGATTCAACAATAAGTTGGCCAGTAAAAGGACTTAAAGGGGGTTATTCACTCAAGACCGAATTGCTGCGTATAGATGCGAATTCACCAGATAAAGACAGTTGCAATAGACTGCTACTGTCGCATCTTTATAATGAGAATAGTCGCAGTCGCGACTTTACAATGGGGAAATTGTAGCAGATTTGCTATGGGAATCCGCTGTTTGTGAATTCGACAGTCGAATTCGCACATTAGTGAATAACCCCCATAGTTCTTTTCTATGGACTGTGGGACCTGCACATATCCTGCTGTTTGATCAAGGTGAAAAACATCCAGGTAAAACTAAACTGTTGAAATTCTATTTCTGTGGCCATATATGGAGAGTATCTTTTTATAGGTTACATACAATCTTGCATTATGGCTCTTCAAATACTAATCCTACAGATTTAATTTTCCATTTACATTGTTTTACTTTAACAATTCATGTAAAAAAAAAAAAAAAAAAAAAAAAAAAAAAAAAAAAAAGAAAGTTAAACTAACAGAAAAGCAGATGTAATAGAAGATCTCCAAGTGATTTGTTAGTTTTAACTAGGATCAGGAGCTGCTATAGACCACAAAGTCCTCATTCATTACACAATTTCTTACCTTGGGTTTCAAAGTCTTACGCTTGTCCATCATTGTAACTGATCCCCCTTGTGCCTACAAACAAATAAAATTGTGCGATACCCTTTAGAAATGCAATGTAAACAGCATCTGAAAGGAATGTTCTACAAATTTAGAGGCTTATTTACCAAATGGTGAATTCAACATGGCCAAACAAACTTGCCCATTGTGTAGAGAAGTTATGCATATTCACTATTTTGCTTATTGTTTCTTCAGTGGAGCAAATTGTCAGTGATTTCTGAGCATTATCAGGCAAGTAGTATTGGTGGTGATGTATAGTAGCAAATTTGTCACAACTAGATGTATTTAAGTGAAGTAATACCATCTTCACATGGAAATGTGCATAATTCATACGAATGGGCAATATCACCATTTTGTCACTGTAGAATAGTTGCATAAGTTACCACAATTACTACATTTAATACAATAGCAGACAATTACTAGCTCATGCTGGCACTTGGTTGCCATTTTTGTGCTGCCAAAATACTAATATGAACCCTCTTGTAAACCCCAAATTTGCCACTGCCATTTGGCAAAGCAAATCCACACAATTGCACTAGTATGTCTTGACAAACTGTCACTTTGGCACATCATTAATACCCTAAATTGTTCATGCATTTATTTTGAAAAGACCCAGTAGTCGTGATGATGGGAACTGTTCAAGAATTTAAAATACAAAAAAAATATGTAGCATTGCTCAATATGCAACGTTGACAAAACACTTGGGACAATATGCAGAAGAAAATGCAGTACACAAGTGAATCTTCACTTAGTGATTTGATTAGATATCACCATAAATGCACAACAATTTAGGATTATATGCCCCTTGCTCAGTACTTAATATTTTGCACCCATGCTAACTTCTGATTAAAATCACACTCACAGAGTGAAGATTTGCATTTGTACACTGCCTTTTGTTTAGCATTTTATTAATACTACAGTATTGTGGTCACAATGTAGAACACAGTTCTAGTTTACTCTATAAAAACTGTGATTAGGGAAGTTTTTGATCACTATTTCTAGTGAATCCGCAACCTTTTTTTTTTTTTTTGAGCTAAGCATAACTCATAATTCTCCTTGTAGAAGAAGGGGACCCCCTGCAGTATTCTCCACCCCCCCCCCCCCCCCCCCCTTAAGAGAGGGAGAAGTGACCACTTATAGGAGATTAAAAGAATCCATTTAGAAGTGAGAGCCAATCTTCTATCTTAAGATTGGAAGAAGGAGATCCCATATAGACATGCCTTAGAAAAAAAAGATGGTCATTTCCTACTGGAAAGGGCACTACAAAAGAATTGTCAGGCACAGGTAAAGATGCATTATTGGGGGTAGGCTCTCACTCTAGTTTAGTTTTCAGTAAAGCTTTTCCCTAGTGTCCCTCCTGTAGAGATGGAAGCTTTAACCCAAAGGTCCTGCCAGTGTCCCCCAATCTCGGGAAGAAAAAGAGGCCCTGTGTCTTCTATACAATAAACTTAATTTTCAGGCAACCACATTCCAAGCTAACATAAAACTATTAAAGCACCACTAGGCTGCCCATAGGAAGTGGAAGTTTATGAACCTATTTGAACATTCATTTACTATTTTTTGCAGCCATTTCCTTTACAGCGATAAGTCTCATCACAGACATACAGAAAATCATCAGGGAAAAAGACCTCACATCTTACTGGCTGAGGTTTCCATAAACATCTTTTGGATGTTGTTAACAGTAATGCAAAGAGAAAAAAACAAAATGATCTAATGACTATAAAAAAAAGCTAGAAAATTCAAATATTCAAAAAATAATTGCCATCTGTAATAACAAATGGCAGAACATCTGTGCTATTTTAAAAACTAAAGTGGGTTATGTTACAAGCTAACACCCACATAGAAGAACCAAATAGCCAAGCCTAACTGCACAAAGCTGCAGACATACGATTGATATTTTGACAAGGAGACAGTTTACTATGGAAATATAAAGAAATGTTGCATATATCTGCAGCACAGATCATAAATTAACTTTATAATCCAAAAAACTGGATTTCCTGGATGCTATGAAGTGAAGGTGTACCAGGGGATACTCGTATTCCTCCTGTAAATAAATCCTAATCTAATTATTAAGTATTGAAAAAATACCCAGCAGTTTCTACAATGTAGTACTAATAATGTTGATTAAAGTTACTGGATTATCTTTCAAATGCCTTTGTAAAACACTTACCAAGCTGTAAACCTCAATTTCAATCTTGAAATCCGATGATACATCATTCCTGGGGTGGAAAAAGTACATATGTCACATATTGATTAACTAGAAATTTTAACATTCAGAACAGTGGAAAAGGAAACCCAAGAAAACTGTTCTGCCTCATCAGGTAAACCCTTTGTTCTTTAGTTACTGGGGACACAAACAGTGGTGTAAAAATCACCAAGAACATCCAAACTACTGGCCCGCTCTCCTCTTCTTCTATCCCTGCCACCACCCATCAAGCCCTAGTTACTACAACATGTATACAAAATAGGAGGGCACTATGTAACAAGTGGGTTACATTCCTGAATACTTACAAGGGGAAACTTTACTAAATTGAAAACAAAAAATAAACACAGAAGATGCAAACTGTACTCAAATCCACAAGAAAAGGGTAGATTTTAAAGTGGTTATTTTTCCTTTGTATCCACCTCATTTGTGCATGGCAAAGCAATAAACAAGGGTAAATCCAAACAAGATTATGAGGGAAAAGGGGGGGGAGGGGGTGCTGGAAAGGACTACGCTGCTATAAAATAAAATAGACATACAGTAGTTACTGTCTCCAGTGCCTATCTATGGAGACCTGCAAACCAAGAATGTCTTTGCTGTGGTGTAAACCTTTCAGAAATCAAAAAAGGGAGAGTGCACATCTAGGGTTTTACCATACTATGCCAGTATTCAGTGGTAGAATAAAAGTTATCTGGACTCCTGGATAATTGTTAGAAAGCTGAAGAGGTGAAAAAAAAAAACTTTGAAGGAATGAATAAATCCAGCTGGCAGTCTGAACTCTGCAACAAAAGTTGAGGCACAGTTCAAAGTTAAATAAACTTCTTCCTGCTGAGATATCCAGTGAAGGAATGTCACACTGGCACAAGATTAATTACTGGCTAAGGTATTACTCTTAGAATCAGTGGTTATTATTGGCTGAAGATGTGCTTAACTAGGGCCTCTCTAGCGATCAGGCCAAAAAATGCCCCTGTGAATAGGACTATTAAAAAAACTCAAGGGCCTGGTGGAAGGAGTTGGAGATATAAAGAAAAGAAAAGAAAAAAAAGAGGGAAGGAGTAGGTGGCCTCCAGATCTGATGTTGTTGCAGTGCACTGCCTCCAAATGGTAAGTGCCTTTCACCTGCATGCTTGTGTCCTCCACACAGAAGAGAAACCATCTACTCTTTGTCTTCTTTCCAAGATTTTGATTTGATATAGCTTTTACATGTGTTGAAGGCATCCAATATAAATAGTTATAAAATATGATCAAGCACTATTAAATGAGCATTTCCTTAATCATAGTCTGGTAAATATACCGCAAACTATTTCCAAAGAAGAGAAAGAGAATCAGCTTATATTAGGCTGATCTCATTTGACTTTGCTTAGGTCAATACCACAGAGTTCTGGCAACTATTTTAGCTTTCCACTTCAAAAGCTGGGGAATGTATTGCACATGTCACACTTACATAGTGACTGTTGTTGGAAATAGAATTGTGTCTCCAGTCTGTGCATCAGCTGCACTTGCAAGGGGTGTGGCCACAATGTCATGCGTACCAAAGCGGATCAGCACAAGGAAGTAATGGCTTGGACAACCTGAAAAAATAAAAATGAAGATCATGTAGGAAAGGATACTGTAGTACATATTTATACATTTTTTCACATATAAATACACAAACACACACCTGAATCACGGAGGGTTGAGCACACATAATCCACTTTTAGGGGAAGCCGAATATCAGATACAGTAACAGAGCCCTGGCAAGGCTTAAGCACAATTGAAGATACCTCTGGATGTTCCCCCCTAAGTCTGTCAATTTCATTAAGCAGGGCCTGCTTCTTCTCAGCTATAAATAAATAAATAAATAATATGATAGCCCACGACAACACAATCAGCTAGCTGAAACAAATAGAAGTGCATTTAGACACCTCAGAACCTATTACTGATCAAATGTTAGATTGCGTAGTAATTGGGCACACCCAAATATGTGACTCACTGGAGACAAGAAGTAAGCGTTCTGCTTCTGCTTCTTGCTGCGATCCTTTCCCATGCTCAACATCCACACAGCAGCTAAGTGCACGGCACGCTTGTTCTATAATACGCTGGAGAGTTGAAACTTCCCTACTCAGAATCTACAAAGCAAAAATTTGGTGTAAAAAGAATTAGGTTTGTGGATGCTACTTTAACAAAATCCAAATAGGTAGTAGAAGCTGTTTCCAAGCATGTGTTGAGAAGAAAATAAACCAAAAACACACACACATATACAACTTAAAGCAATGTTCACACCACTTTTTCTATCAAAACTTGTCACCCCCCACCTTTATTCTTTCTTTGGAGTCTCCATCCACTGGGGCTCTATAATCCTTCTCAGGAGAAACGTTCTTTGATTTTTTCTTGGGTTGCATTCCAAGCTCCTCTACTGCATTTCTACGCATTGTACGGTAAGCATCAATGCTAACAAAACAGGAACAAGTGTGTTAATGAAGCATGAATATCTGATTTTTTTTATGGGATAGAAGGCAAGACTTAAAAATAAAATTTGAATGGGGGGGTAAGTTTATAAATTTATCAATGTGTTTAGTGACAAGATTTATATAATTCTGCCCATCACCCTCCACTGAGTGGATTATTGTTTACAATGCCATGCTGCAAGTAAACACTGGGGCTTCCTTGATTTGTAGGTAAGTGAACGAAGTGTATTAAAATGTAGCTTGTGATGTGAATACCATAAAATTTGAATGCTAATTTAAGATAGAGAGTTCTGACCTAATGCAAGCTTGGTCTATGGTAGTGGTTGGCAAACCGTGGTCCGCGAGCCGCATTGTGTGGCTCCAAGCTAGTAGCCCACCCGCCCATGACCTTTGACGTCTCTTTTGATGGGACGTCAGAAGGCCATGTGATCGGGACCGTACACGCTCCTCCCCTTTGCGGCTACAGGAGCAATTTGCAATGGTGGAGGAGGGAGAGAAATGGCTCCCTCCTTTGCGAAGGTTGCCAACCCCTGGTCTATGGCAATCATTTGTATAAAATAGTGAGTCAATTGCATATAACTCTGAAGCAGGAGAGAAAGTTTGACCAAAAACACTGATAACGTAGTTTCATATTACCTGAGTTACTTGAAAATTTACTGTTGGGTTTCAAATTAGAAAAAAAATCTATGGTATAATAAAATCAAATGGTAAGCAAGGTTGTTTAAATTTCAATGCCCAGCATTCTCCATCTCTTGTTTTTGAAACATAATTTACTGTAGGTTTTGTGGGACACAAGCTGGATCTTTTCTAGTTTACAGGCATGTCCATCAAAGCAGGTGTGTTAATAATGAATGTCTATGCAATAAAATGTTAACGAGGACGCCATTAAAATCTCAAAATTCATTTTAGTCATGAGCCTATACAAGAGTACAATTTATTTTAGACAATTGATTTATTGGAACTAGGTGTGTGCGAAATTACAGAAAATATCGAGATATTTTTCAGCAATTTCGTGGATAACGATAATAATCGATATTTTGCATTATTTAAAAATGTGTTAAGTCTTATATTTCAATTTAGTGAAAAAAATTGGATTAGCCGTGTTTGGGTTAATCCTTGGTTTGTCTGGTTTTGGCGTTTTTGCTTGGTGCAGTGTGAGTCGGTGGCTATTAGGCCTGTCACGTGGGTCTCAGCTTTGTTACAGAGCTCGTTAAAAGTGCGGCCACTTTGATAGCCCACCTCCCGGAAGTCTCTGCAGCAGCCTATTCTAAAGGCATGGAGCAGTTCGATAATTGCATATCGATAACGCACCGATTACGATATTATCTTAGACGATATACCTTGCACACCCCTAATTGAAACATAATATTTAGGCACAACAACCTTTAGCCAAATTAGATTGTAAATATATTTCCTGATCCTATAGCTGTGGTATCACCTGTACAGGAGAGGAGAATCTGCCAGGACAGCTGATAGTGGTGTGACTGGAGATTCTACTAGCAACTCTGGTAAACTGGACACAACAGAATTCTACAAAAAAGCAAAACAAATAATCATGGAAAAAGTAAACAACATCAGCAATAATTAAATAGAAAATGCAAGGTAAAACTAACTAGTGGGCTGATGGTTGCCTGAAGATTTATAGACTTGGTAAGAGGAGATAACACAGACACAGTGGGGAGATCCATTTCTAACTCTCTTTCTGCCAATTCATCTATTGATGATCCATTGCTGCTGTCCAGTACTCCTTCAAAGACCCGATCAATGAAGGCAGAGTTATCCATTGTTACCTGGTCCTTGACCTCTCCAGCATAAGGAGAGTATAATTCTGCAGGTAGAAGATTTAGACAAGTTAGAAGTCTCAATACAGATGTTATAAAGGGGAGGGAAACATTTACGTACACACTTCATAATATAATAATGTTATATAAAATAATATATAATAATTACACACATATATTGAACAGTATTGAGCAAAGGTTTAGGTGTGGAAATGCTGCAAGGATATGAAAAATAGAAGTGTGAATAACGTCTCCTTCTGTGAACAAACTGCCTTCTGTTAAAGAAAAATATTTTTTGACTCATTAGTCCAGAGGACCGGCTGCTGTTTTTCTGCAACCCAGTTCCTATGTTTTCGTGCATATCTGGATCATTTGACCAAGTTTCCATGTTGAAGGTACAGCTTATTGGCCATAATTCTTTCATGAAGAACACTTCTTGCCAGACTTTTTCAAACAACAGATGGGTGTACCTGGGTGCCATTGGTTTATGGTAGTATTAAACTGATGGCAATGCTGGACATCTTACGATTTCAAAGGAAATCATTTGCTGCATGGTTTCCTTAGCTGGCCTGAGTCTACTGTTCTCAAAGTTTACTATTTATGTGTGCTTCTTCTAAAGAGCTTAACTAGATCATACAGACACCAGTCTGCTTTGAATATTTGCCTGGGAGAGATCTTCTACCCTGTATCTTATTACTGTGCTCACTCTTGCCATGGTGTTTAACCTGTGACATGAAATTGTTTTTCACAACCTCATTATTGTAGCAAAGTGTTACTGTTCCTCACCCAGTTTTAAGCCTTCTACACAGCCATTTCTATTTCAGTTAGTCAATGGATTTCAACCTACATATGAAAATGAGGTTCATTATCACCTGTTTGGTAAACTTAAATCATACACCTGTCTATAATCCTACAAAATCATTGACTTTGTGCAAGTGTACCTAGAAGATTAGATGCTCTTCTGAAGGCAAAAGGGTGGTGACACCAAATACTGAGTTGATTTATATTTCTCTCTATTCACTTTGCATTTTGTTTATGGAGAAAAAAAACTATTGACACTTCTATTATTGAACGCAATATTATATTTTCCCACAGTACTGTATATGGGTAGCAACAAGAATTTCTGTGCAGTTAAAAGTTTTAGCTACTGGTCCCTTTACTTAAAGCAGCCAGAGAAAACAATAACAAACATGTACTTCATTGAAGCTGTCAGAATCAATACTTATAGCAAAAATGTACCAGAGTGATAGAGTTTACATTCATCAATAATTGATAAGCAATTACCTTAGTGTGAATTATAGCTTAGTAAATATCTTGAGACACAGAAATAAATACATTCAAAATCACCACATAAGTAAACAGGTGCACTTCTACCAAAGTGGCAAAAAAAGTCTATTGAACACACACAATTAAATTTACTTTTATTTCTGCATCTTTTGTTTTAAATTACTGAATGCCACCTGCTATGCTTCATAGCAGACAGAGGTTAGAATGTTATTGGACACAATTACCTCCATCTGCTTCTTGTTGATGATTAGATGCTGGACCTTCTTGCAGAAGACTGTCTCCAGCACAAGAATCTGTATCAGCACATAAGGCTATTAATACAATTCCAAAATAAGATGCAAACAGTCAAGTGAAAAATCATACAAATAAGGGCAAAATTTAATAAACTCTGAAAAGCCCGATTTAGCTTTTCCAAGTTTATTCCCGAGAGATCTCGGCAGTTTCTCGCAATAAATATCTCAATATATTTTCAATCGATATTTACCGACAGAAACTTTCAATCAAGTTTTTCTATCTCGTTTTTTTGATGTAAAAGGTAGCCATACTACTAATGTAAAGTATGGCAACTTTTCCATTGAAAAATTCAATTGAAGTTTAAATCTGTGAATTTCGATTGAAAACATTGAGCAATTTTTACTGCACGAACAGCCGAGATGTTCTCAGGATAAACTTGGAAAAGCAAAATTAGACTTTTCTGAGTTTATTAAGTTTCGCCCTATTAGACTCCACTGTCTTTAAAGGAGAACTAAAGTAAAAAATAAAAAAGGACTGTTAAAATACTTACCTTATTAGTCAGCCAGCCCGCTATGAAGGAGGCATCAGGGGAAGCTTCGGCTGCCGGCTAATTACAGCACAGCTCATGCTGTGACTAATCAATTGGCTTTGTATAAAAGGTAAGTATCTTAACTGTCTATTTTTTTTTTTTAAATTTAGGTCTCCTTTAAGAAAATAACATTATTTTATATAGATAATTTTCTAACCAATACTATCTTACCAGACACAAAAACTCCACAGTGTTTCTTTTGGACTATCTTACCAGAGTCTTGAGTGCTTCTGAGTCTGACTTCCAGTGATGAAACATAACGCTCTTCTGAGATATCCAACACCCCATCATTGTCTTCCAGAGACAGCTCTCCAGAGTCTGATCCCTAAAGAATTACACACATTGAGCTCAGAAAGTATTCTAAAAGGTATACTGGAAAGTAAGTAAACTGCTAAACATGTTAATGTTACATACAGTATATACAATAAGAAAAAAACAATTCATAGTTAAACAGAAATTGCTTTATATAGTAAGTCAAGCTAAAGACACAGCCCAGAACAATTGCACAACATATTGTCATACTATGTGTTTTGATGTTGTGGTCAACACATAGAAAACTTGAGCTATTATATTAGTGACTTGAAAAAACGCAAGCAATTGTTTTTCAATGGCACATCAAAACGAATCTTAAATTTTCATTTGGTAAGTTGCAACAAATTTGACTGGATGCATTTTGCTTCTGTTCAATGCTTAGTGAAAAGTTGTAAGGAATTTGGTCAATCAGTTTTTATTACGGTTTATCACTTGCATGAAAACTCAAGATGTGTCTTGTTGTGCCATTAAAAAAAAAATTGGCCTGCATTTTCTTCAGGCGTTATATGTGATTTGATAGTGGTCTGGAGAAGGTGCAGACTTGAACTAAAAAGTCACATTCTCTTTTTTTTCTGCTTTGCATTTGTGTAATGCATTGATGCTAGTTTTGAATAATGTGGCACTGCCATAAAGGATATATCATTACAGGCCATCTGGCCATTAAGACAGGCAAGTCAACTAATGTTTACATTTCAGGAAAAATTCCAATTTTTTTGTAACCTACTAGGGGTGTGCGATATATATCATTCACGATACTATCGCACACAGGCTTGTACCGATATTGCAAAAGTGCAATATCGGGTTATCGTGCGGCGCCTATGGAGCTTCCGGGAGGTGGGGAGAAAGCAGCCGACTCAGCGCACTCACAAAGAAAAGGAGAGAAAGACTCACTTGCGCAGACGCACTAACAGCCGATAGCTCATTAAGACGAAGTGAATATTCATGCTCATGAATATTCACTTCATCTTAATTAGCTATTGGCTGTTAGTGTGTCTGCACGGGTGAGTCTCTCTCCTTTTCCTTTGTAAGTGCGCTGAGCCGTCTGCTTTCTCCCCACCTCCTGGAAGCTTCACACAACCCTGTGTGCGATAGACAGGATCAAGCTGCAGAGGATGAGGCACACGCATTATCAGCCATTATCGATATCGTGCAAGTAAAAAAAAAGTTTGCGATGTCATTTTTTTTTCTATATCGCCCACCCCTATAACCTACACATTTTCTCTTTACAAATTATTGTCTCTGATACACATTAACTTGCAGAAAACATACAGTACAAATATGATGCCTCTTCTAGAAGAGTTTGGCACATGCAAGAGGCATCCAAGCTCTCATGCAGTTTTTGCCAAATGTTCACACTTCCATCAGCTTTGGGTAGATGAAAATGGGACTTCTCCAAAACAATTATCCATTTCTATTCACAGTCCAGCTCAGTGCTTCTGAGTAAACTGGAGTCATTTTACATTGTTTTTCTCTGATTTCAATGATGTAAAACAGGTCTTTGATTGCTGAAGTACATACAATGGAATGTGCACTGAACTGTACCTTAAGAAGACACGTAAGGACGAAATTTACAAGACTCGAAAAGGTAATGTTCAATCTTCTCGATGTAAAAACTGCAGTTTGATTGAAAAGTAGCCACACTTTACACAAGTACTTTGGCTACTTTCACATTGAAAAAAGGATCGAAAAAATTAGATCTAAATATTTCGATTGGAAAAACATTAACTGATATTTTTTGATCAAATGGCAGTTTTTACATAAAAAAAAATAACTCAAAAAGGTTGAAAATAACCTTTGCGAGTTTTGTAAATTTCGCCCTTAGAATGATCCCTGGTATAAATTATTTGATGTACTGTCATTCATCTGCTGTTAGTAAATAGTTTCCCTAATGCAAAAGTTGAGCAAAGAAATGCCAGAACATTGGCTTTTCATTACCTCTGTATTTTGTGGTGACCAATTTATATACTGGAATAACTCCTCTTCTCAACCAGTTTACTAGTGCAGCAGTTTTGTTAAGGATTGCACTAATGCTTAATGCACCTATAATCATTCCATGTTCATATCAAATTGACGTTTAAAGCACAGGGTCACCTAGTTGCCTGAACTTGAACTAAGTACCTCCCCCCCCCCATACTGTATGTCTCAAAGAAACTGAACCTCAAGTTGTAAGTTGGTTTACAGACCCCTTAATCCCTGGAGCACTTACACTCGAGTCTGTATCACGCACGGTGCCCATTTTCACATTTCCACGCCCTGTTCTCAGCCTTCTTTTTTTGAAATCCTGGAGAGGAGCACAGCCTGTGAGCAGCACATGAAGTCTAGAGTACTGAGGTGTTAGGACACCTGTGCTCCCCAGTAAAAGTTGTGAAAAATCACCAAACACTTGTGAAACCACCAAACATATCACTAGTATTTTTCAAAATAAAAGATATGTCTTAATGTGATCATAGGAACTGGTGTTCTGACTACTGCATGCACAGAAGCTATAGAAATTTTTTTTTTCTTTAATACTGGGAAATTGGGTCATGTCAAATAGAGCAAGTGAATAGATAATTGATAATTGCTAATAGTAGCCATAATAACACTGTAATAACTGTATATACTTGATTATTTTGCTTCTGTCGGTGTCTCATTGACTCAGCTCTCCAAGGGTTTCTGCGGTCAAGCATTGAGCACACCATAGCCAGCTCTTCTTCCCTCTCCTATCAAAGGAAATTAAAATTACAATTGAAATCAATCTTTCATGCACCCATTCATACATGTTTATTCACACATCACAGTCATTGTAATGCACTTTCTGAAAAGAACAAGACATATTCCTCTGACCTTGCGAAGGCAGCTAACAGTTTCCTCACTGGGGTGTTTGTCTTTCTGGGAAAGGTCCTGCCTTCGAGGAGCAATGGTGCTCTGAGCCAGGGGAAGAGGGATGCAATTTTGTGCACCTGGTTTCGACTCAAACTTTTCTAAAACAGACCGCACATCCAGGTGGCCTGGCAAAATAGTAAAGAGGTGTTGCAACATTGCATTATATATTATTCACTTACAAGGTAGATTTTTGCAGCATTCTCAAATAATTACAAGAAATCCTATGGCACACATCATAACCACAGTACAAAGGACTGCACACTGCTTTGGAGATTTACTCCATTTATTAAATCGCCATAAGCGACCATCACCATCAAGGTTTCAGGCAAAAATCCCTTCGACAGGCTCCTATCAAAGGCAAGGAGTGGATCAGTTGGATAAATGGGATCCATAAAAATCTCTGACTGCCATATCAGAGATCAAGCCTCAAGTAAGTTATTTCTAGCATATTTGCAGTATCTTGAACATTGACTGGCTATATGTCCAAGAAAATAAACAAGTGCTGTTGCAGTATTTCAGGTATTAAAAGTCATACATACAGTTATGCTCAGACAAATGTGCAGCCATAACAAGAAAAAATGGTAAATACGTGCAATTATGGCTTTAAAGAACTTTAGGAGATATGTTCACTGAATCAATGGAATTTTTACTAATATGGGACAATACCTTTAATTTCTTCAGTTTTTACAGACTCTGACAGCACAGGACAATCCTGTAGAAAGAAAAAACATTGGTTATATTTTCAATAGTTCCACTAACTGTGCTCTCTCAGGCACTATGTTAGCTTGAATACTGAACAGGTTGCTTTTATTATTTCATTTAACAGAGTAATTTTTACATCACCTTAAAAGTCGTCACTGCTGTACACATACCTCTAATTGCAAACACTACATCCAGAAAGACTGTTATAGAATGTAACTAAATAGTAGCACATACATCCACAGAACTTCTCGGTCATTTAAGATGAATTGGTGGAACACCGTTTTATATATCAGTCAGCTGACTGAAACTCAAACTATATCCATTTGATATTGACATGGCTGGCTGGATTTTCTGAACAAATTACATTGCAATTAATTTAATATGCAGAGGTTGATCAGAATGCTTAATTTCTCTAAATATTTATTTGTTGCTGCCTCAAACAAATGGTTCATAGGACTTGGCCTTGAAATTGGAGCATAAAGAGAAAATGTATTAAGCCTTGCAGAACAGTCATTCTGTGGTAGCAAAGGAGGGATTCTTGAAAATCTTTTACAAAGAACAAAAAAAAAGCCATTCTGGTGCTTTTAACAAAAAACAAAAACAAAAACAAAAAACACCTAATGACAAGTTGAGGTCTTGCTGAAATCTTTTCCATTTCAAAAATCTTGTACTAAAAGCCCATGCCCTACATGCACCAGAGTGGAAGGGGGTAAGGCAACACAGTTCCAGACAAAGGAAGTTTGCAATACCTTTTCTATAAAAGGTGGTAGGCACTTAATGTCAGCTCAAATTTGCAGTGATGTTCCTTTATCTATTGTCCCACTTAGGTACAAGACAAACAGCATCAACTATGTTATGTAGCTGACATAATAAGTGCACATTTTAAAACATAAATTTACTTCAGAATACCTTACATTTGTGTTGCCAACAATCTGGTAATTACAGTAATACAGTACACTCAAGTCTAGATAACTGGTGTACTTAAATTTTCTGACCTGTATGTTTTCAGTCCATGATTTTTCTCCTATCCAGTCACATTCTTCTGATTTTTGTTTTCCATCTGTCAAAAAAAACAAAAAAAAAAAAACCACAATTTGTTTTCGAAGTTACTCAATCATTCCATTACAACCATTTATTAAATTCTTCATTACAATAGTTCTGAATTACTCAAAGGAAACTGCAACAGAGAAATGAATTATACTTAAAGGGACACTAAAGCCTGTAAGAAGGAGATTTATACTTGCTGTTAAATCAGTTTCTCTAATTCGTAGGAGGACAAAGGAACACTGGGTAAAAGGTGCCTTCCACCAGGAGATGGGACACTGTAAGGATCTGACAAGATCCTCCCACTTCCTTTTTATCCCTGCCTCTTCACCTTCCCAATTCAGTTCTGACTGCCAGAGACAATATAACAGGCAATATAAAAACAACATGGTTAATAACATGAAGACAGTAATACTGTAATCAAACCATAACATGGAATAACCAAAACAGTATAACAGAGAAGGAAGTTGTGTCTGTCCCTACATCTAGGAGAAACCGATTTAACAGTAAGTATAAATCTCCTTTTCACTTATGTCGTGGGGGACACAGGAACACTGGGATGTCCCAAGAGAGTGGGTCCATATGAAAACAGACTAGTTCACGAAGGACTTCATGTCCAAAGGCTGCTTCTGCAGAAGTGAAGGTGTGAATCTTGTAGAATTTGGGGAAGGTATGCAAGGACGACCAGGTAACCACCAACCACCTTGTACAGCTGTTCAGTAAATGCCAGATTTCTTAAGGCCCAGGAAGTACTCCCCACCCTGGTGGAGTGGGCTTTAAAGTGGACCTGTCATCTCAAATGTAATACTAAATTAGGTACTAGTAATGAAAAGCAGTTTTTGTAAATATAATATACACACACCTTTATACAGTGTTTCTCTGTCCTCAGCCTGACGTTTCTTTCCCGATTCGGGTTGGGTGGGGCTAAATGACTAACATCATAGCTCCTCCAATCAGATCGATTAAATTGCGATCTAGCAGGGATCTGATTGGAGGAGCAATTATATCATTTAACCCCGCCCAACCCAAAGAGTCTAGCTGACAGGGAAGCAATATGGTACATTCAAAAAAATAAATAAATTGAAAGGAAAAAAAAAAAAAAAAAAAAAAAAAAAAATCACTTTTGTAAAAATATATGTATGTATTTCATTAGTGGAACTTGATTTAGTATTAGTTTTGAGGTAACAGGTACACTTTAATGGTGAAGGGAGGAGTCTTGCCCTGTGCTATGTATGCCCTTTTCTTGGTGCCCTATTGTATGTACATACAATATAATTTTCAGTAATATAATATGCAACACAAATAAAAGTTTAAATTTAAAAGACCAGTAACAGTAGAAAAGAAAAGATGGCCACTTGGATTGTCATTAGAGTAATTCCTACTTTGAAGTTAATTTCCTGAGTATTAATCAGTGGATTGTGTTTGTTATATATATATATATATATATA
>WMED01006157.1:304-18747 GCA_019650415.1 Pipa parva | reverse complement strand
AAACATGCAAAAAAACAGGAAATGAGGAAGGGGGGCAAACACTTTTTCACACCACTGTATTACATGAAGTCTAATGTGGCACTGTCAGACATGGGAAGTGTCTTCAAGGTTCCTAAATATGAGCGTTGTACTGAATTTTACCAAAGGCCACACATACACTTTTTTTTACCTTATTAATAGTCATCCACTTTACAAAGTGGTAATCGTAAGGTGTGTTGGGGTCTGAAGGAGGTGGAACCTCAGTTCCTGCATGGGGGAAAAAAAAAAAAAAAATGATTTAATAAGATAGTAAGCACGAACAGTAACATTTACCCCACATGTGCAAGCTAAAATGCATCAACATAGACAAAGGTCTCAAAAGGCTGAACTTGATGGACTTTAGATATTTTTCAGCCTTAAAGGAGAAATAAAGCAAAAAAAATAAAAGACGACTGTTAAAATACTTACCTTATACTGAGCCGAATAATTGCAGTCACAGCATGAGCTGTGCTCTAATTAGCCAGCTTCCAATGCTTCTTCACAGCACTGGCTGACTGAAGCTCCTCCCATCATGTTACACCTTGGATGTTTCAAGGCTTAAACATCATCACGTTCATTGCAGGGGCCAATGAGAACGCTCGCTGCAATGAGCGTGATGATGTAGAAGCCGGTGAAGAAGCAGCTGCAGCGCTGGCTTCTCAGTCACGCAGCGCGCTGTGAAGGAAGTGTCGGGGGAAGCTTCGGCTGCTGGCTAATTACAGCACAGCTCATGCTGTGACTGTAATGAATTGGCTCTGTATAAGTAAGTAGTTTAACTGTCGTTTTTTTTATTTTTTTGCTTTAGTTCTCCTTTAACCTCATACTGTGTTTTTCAGTTCAGATCTCCATAAGACTTGCACATGCCACATTTGTGAATATTAATGAAAGGTATTTTAAAACACTCTAGCATGCATGTAATTTTAATTACTTTAAATGACTTCAATATTATAAATTTACAACACACAGGATAAACTTTCCTTTTAATCACAGTTCAGAGTCCCATATGCCTGTACATGCTGCCCCTGTATAATTTCATTTTTTTAGTAGGTATGACTGCTTCCATGCAAATGCATACATTGTCACACTCACACCATCTTCTGTTTCAGTTAATACGTTTTCAATATTCCTAAGGACTTGTATTTAAAAAAAAATTGGTAAATAGGACATACTGCATTTTTTTTTAACACAGATCAGAAATACCGGTAATTTACTGTATATCTATTCCTTTTCTTTTTCTTCCTTGAAATCAGATAGGACTTAACTCGCATTTAAAACTGCATGATGCAATTTCATTTATTGTAAGGATGCAATTGTTTTGCTGGTAGAAATTGATGTGTGCACTCCAGCCCCAAATGCTAGCGTGAACACAGCCTTACTGAAACAAGAGATGTCTGCAACCATGAAATAGGATCCTTGTGGCTTTATAGGCTTCATTCCCACTTCGGTCAGGCAGCGGTACAGCTGATCTCGCTTTCTCTGCAGTTCATCCCTGAGTTGCACAAAGTAACAATCTGGTTTATCCAACCTCTCCATTTCTGTCTCTAAACCATGAGCAACAGCCTCCTACAAGCATAGGGGAAAGGAAAAACTCAGAAAATATAAGCGAAAGTTTAAGTATAGATAACATTTTTCTAAAACCCACTGGATAAATAAAGGCATGTTTTTTTATTACCCATAAGCTCTAGCGGCAGTTGGATTTAAAGTGTTAGAGAAGAAAGGGTGTCACTTTATTCACAGGTTGTCTAATTCCTGCTGCTGAGACAAAGTACCTGGGCTCCAGTAGGACAATGATACAACGAGTTTTGATGGACGGTACGTAAATGCTTAAGGAGACAGTCAGGAGCCAATGCCCAGCCAACCTGCAACAGCAAAGTAAGGATCACTTCTCATGAAGAAGAAGCACAAGTAACTTTATTGACACTGATTAAGTGTCTGCCTACACATCGTACCACAAACCGTGCCTTCTCCAGATACCCGAGGACTACAAGTGTATTGGGAAAACAGGGAAGCAGAGTAGAAATGGTGAAATGTGACTGCTTTTCAAATTACAGAAATGACAAAGTTTGTGTTGTTTTCACAGCTGCATACTGAAAGGGACTTAATAGAATTAAGAAGAGTGGGAGAAATAAGGGTGTGTAAAACCCATGTGAAAGGGTTTAAGCATATTTCCTTTAAATGTTCAGTTAAACCCACAAGCTTTGGGTATTCTGCATGGAGCGCCTTTCATTTATCACTAGCTTGTACTGAATATGTGTGGAAACTGACATTCAGATCCTCAAGCTCAGTCAAAAATGGTAGCTATCAGCTTTAATTGAAGAAAACAGTCTAGTAATTAAATAATCATCAAAACAGTAAAACGCTTGCTGAGCAATCACTTTTGAACTAATTATCTCTCAAACACTTTGCGTCCTCATGTTACAAAACAAAGAGAACAAAAACATCATTGTCAGTATAATATCCTTTGAAGGAATAGGGAATCCAAGGTTGTGTAGTTTGCTATAATTTATACTAGAAGAGTCCCGGCAGTTAAAGCGCTTGAAAATACCCTAAACTTTTTTTTTTTTTCCTTTTAATTACAATGGTCATTTTCCTAGTTTTAAATTGATAATTACTATTTGGTAAACTATGTTGTGTTTAGGGGTCTTTTTAAAAAATACATATCTTTCTGAAAGAAACATGTCTTCTGCTGTAAAAAACGACTACTTAATGTAATAGTTAACTGCATAACTATGTTCGGGTAAATAACTATAAGGCTTTTTCTTCACACGAGTGTATGATGTGCTGCGCCTGCCTAAAGGAGGAGGGGGTTGTGCTAGGATGGTAAATCTCTCAACATCAGCCTCTAATTGACAAAACACAATGTTAATAAATTCATTGTGTGCACTTTCCAAGCCCAGTCTGGAATGATGGGAAACGTGTTAATCACACATGGTAACATATACTGTAAAATCATCTGTGGAAAGTAGTCGAAGCAGACTGCACCTATGCATTTAAGAGAATGAAAAGATCCCACAATGACCTATCGTTTGGATCCTCACCTTCCAGCCAGTGGCGCTGAAGGTCTTTCCTGCACTGCCAACAGTAATAGTACGCTCCCACATGCCTGGTAGGCTAGCTATAGGCAAACAACAAAAGAAAGGCACATTAAAAATGGCAGAGTTCTTGCTTTACAGGATTGTTTGTTGGTAGCTCCTTCAGTGTAAAAAAAAAAACAAATTAAATATATTTACACATGCATTAGATACACACTGTGGGGCTTATTTAGAAAGAACGCAACAATTTGCCCATCATGCAGCAAAGTGAGTGTGTGCCTACTCACAATTAGTGCATCTTTACTACAATAATGCAAATTGGCACAGAATGATTTGTGAGCGCTGGCTGGCAAATAGTAGCAATGACGTATTGTAGCACATTTCACATTAACAGACCTACTTAAGCCAAATGTTTTCATCTTGACATGTATCTGTTTAAAGGGGCGCTATAGTGCGGATATAACTGCATAAATACATATAAAACTCCTTTATACTAAGCCAGTTGCTGACACAAACAGTAAAAAACATTTAAGGAAGAAATAATACTTGTTTACAAAAATACTTTGTTTCCCTTAGTTTTCCTAAGAGGTGACATTTTGCTCTCCCCTACTTCCCCCCCCCCCCTTTCTGTTCAGCAAGTCAGGCAACATGAGAAGAAAAAGCTGTCTGACTGCTATTGGTTAAGCAGTGTGCTGACCTTTTGGCCACATAAATTAAGTTGGAATGCAGGAGATTACAGAGGGAAAGATAACTTGTGCACATGTGCTAAATAGTAAGTAGGGCAAAAATGTCTGGGGGAGGGTACCTTTTCATGGAAAACTGGCCATTACATATCACACACACATTTCCTGGTGCAGGAGTTTATCAGTGCTGCCTACTCAATCATTCTGCATCACATGAAACAACTACTGGGGAGAAACACTTCTCACTAAGGTATAGTAAGGTATACATACTACATATGTAAAGATGTAATCTGACTATAGTTCCCCTTTTAAAGGGGGCAATGCTGCCATAACTATCTTTTTTTTACATTAATGACAAACCTACTGGCAATATACATGAATTAACGCAAGAGAGGACAAAGTCACCATTTTGTTGTGTTCAGAATTTTTGTGTAAATTACAACTGTTTTACATTCATTTCAAAGGCGGACAATTCCTAGCTCATAAAAAATCAAGTACCTTGTCCTAAGCCTCCAATTTACTACTTTCATATCTTTGTTTTCAAGCCGGTGCATCTTAGGCTAATTGTCACTTGGACGTATTAAGATTGCCTGAAAGTGTTGTTGCATTTACAGCGAAAAGATGTGAAGTGGTGTGTAAATACATGTTTAGCATTATGGCACATCGCACAAAATAACTAGGTTTACTGTACATGCAAAAAGTGTTGAATTGTTTATGGCTAAATGGCAAAATCAAGTATCGCAATGTCAGTGGCACAGAACCACTGTTCTCAGGCTGAGGAAAGTGATATAGTACTTTCCACCAATAAGTCATAAATGTAACTGAGCAAAGACAGAGGGGGGTTATTGACTAAAGTCCAAATTGTCGCATAAAGGTGTGAATTCGCTGTCCCGGATCTTGGGGAACACACAAGGGGTTACCACAAGAACTGGGTCCACACTGAAGGCACTATAGCGAACCCAGAACCAGTTACGCATCTACAATCACTGAGGCGTACTAAACATAAAGAATACAGGAAAAGGAAGAACTAAGGTATACAGTGCACACATGTAGAAACAGGGAGTAAGAGGAATTAGGAACAAACGTGACTTAAAGGAAGGTGTGGATTCTCTGTACTACAGCAGGAGTTGACTCTGGTTAACCCTGAGGCGTGGAGTCTAAGGAGGGCCAGGTCTTCACCCGTAATCCCCCGCAAGAGGGTACGGTCTTTGCGGCAGGCACCTCCCAAGTTGCGGCCCTCAGGATAACCCCCCCCCCCCCCCACTGGTAGCAACTAGATAAGTCACTTGGAAACACTGACGGAAACCTGAAACAGCTTTACTGCAACTGGCTCACTTGGAACAGCTAGTAGGAACGTCACACACAGCACCCCTGGGCACCGACGAAACTATAACTCACAGCACCTCCTGAACACAGCGCAGAGTATGATATCCACTCCTGGGACTATCACTTCTGGCTCAATGCTGTGAAGACACACCAGTGCTGATCTCACTGAAGCTGCAGTGCTGTGAAGAGACTCACTCAGAAGCTGCAGAACCTCTTAGCTGAAGACACATGGAGATGATCCCTAGAAGTGAAACTCTACTGTAAGGCAGTAACAGGCTGTACCAAAAGCTTAGATAGACAGGCAGATAACCTTGATCCAAAACAACAGGCTGAAGATCTGTTGTTATACACCTATAGTGACATCAATACTCGAGCTCTGTGCTAATCACAGTGCTGATATTTAAATCCCCTGCCACTGACGTCACGTGTGGCGGCTGAGAACCCAGCTCTTGCCGGCAACACAGATGGCGTGTACACAGGAAGCGCATGAGCAGAGGTAAGTGCTGCTTGTGACATTCAGATCTTCCCCATATTTAGCTATTCAGCAAACTCTGCGATGTGGCAAATTCGCCAGCTAAAGACAGTCACACACTACATAATGGACAACTACTGACCTTTCACAACTTTACTATGGCAATTCTGATGCAGTTGCGGATTTGCTATGGGAATCTGCTGCTTGCTCAATAAAGAGAAGAGAATCGGGGCGTATCTGCCCAAAGTGTTGAGAATTCACTTTGAGAGTTGAATTCTCACTTTAGTCAATAACCCCCAGAATGTTGTGCCTAATAATAATTAATGTCTTTTGTTATTTACTGCATAAGTAAACTAAAAATAAATGCAATATACTGACTGCCTACATTTAGACTTGAATCACCCCTAGACGCACCATAACTACTCACCAATCCGTACATGCTGGTTCCCGTCGTACACCAACCACTCATACACTTCGTCACTGAAGCATATGATATCATGTTTTATGCAAAGGTCCGCAATTGCTTCCAACTCCTCCTTGCTAAAAATCTGGATGTTACATCAATACAGATAGGGTCAATGCTTAGATATATCATTTCTTAAGAGAAGATCTATTAAAAGAGCAGTAACACCAAAAATTTCAAATGCGTCAAAAGCATTAATAGTTACTTTATATTCAATCTGTGCTTCCAAACATTCTAAATTGTGTCTATAAAGTATGATATTTAGCTTTAAAAACTGAGCTTTACTACGTTTCCTGTATACGGTGTCCATATGTGGTCTAGTGGCCAGATCCACTGTTGATGATATCAGATTATTTTTTTCCCACAAATATGGCATTACTGTATTTTCCGGACTATAAGGCGCACCGGACTATAAAGTGCACTTTCTATGAGCACCTTTTAAGCAATCTTGGTTCATATATAAGGCGCACCGGACTATAAGGCGCAGCACATTACCAGTAAATAAACAGACAAAATATGGCTCAATGATGACAATTTTTTGCACTGATGCCGTTTCTGCTTTGAATATGAAGAAATAAATTAGATGTTTTTTAACTCTTGGGAGTGCCGGAATTTTTCCTTACTGATTCAAAGCCTTGGCCTTTTCCAGAGCACCCCACTCCTTACGGATTGTTTTTACTGCTACACTCGATACTGCATGGGATTGAGCATACCGACTACATAGCCATTTCCAAAGCTTAAGGTAAGTCAAATCAGTATGCACGAGGAAGGGGGAACAGTGGTAAAGTCATTTTTGTAGAGCAATTACAAGCAATAACAATCACAAGGCAGCGTTGGGCAACTCACTCACCTTGCCTAGAGGGTTATTTGGAGTGTTCATCACTAGGACCTTGGTACGTTTGTTAATTTTTGCTGCCAGTTCACTAAGATCCAGGTGCCAGTCCCCACTCGTTATGGATTCTCCTTCTTTTGGGCATTTCTATGCAAAATAAACAAGGTTCGATCATAGAATTAAAAGTAGGAAGTCTTTTTCTGGACTGGAATGGGGACAGGAAACTGTTAAAAGAGAAAATTAAAGGTCTACCGCTCAAAAACACTCATGTCAAAAATAAAGCATCAGATCTGTAGCAACTTCTGTATTCTAATGGAAATGTAGATTTTCAATAGTTCGTGCATTCTTTCATACTGAGAGCACACTTTATTGGATAGGGTCAATTAGTGAAAAATCTCAAAAGGAGAAGTAAAGGTTTAACAAAAAAAAATTAGCCATCTAAAACAATACCTTCTACTAAGCTGAAACAGTGACAGCTTGAACTGTGCTGTCATATCCCTGCACAGAGGCAGACTTCACAGCGCTTGGGAGGATACAGGAGCCAGCGCGAAGCTGCCTCCAGTCAATCATTCTGAATTCAATTAGTTCAGAACTGTCAACAGCCAATCAAGTTGGTATAACACCATTACAGTATGTAGGAACACAAACATGGCAGAGTATGTAACTACCTGAACTTGTGCGATTTCTAACAAATAAGATACAAATGTTAAGCAATGACGCACAAAATTTTTATTTTACACATCTCATTAAGACACAGGTTGGCTGCAGTGACTAATGTTGCATTCAACAGCATGTGGTCCTGTGGTGTTGCTTATTTTAATGCGCAGATAAACAAAATACATAGAACTTACTGGTCGTAGAGGTATATACACACACTTCCCTCCAGCCATCTTTGCCATGGGTTCGTAACAGTCAAAAAATGGCTCAATGATGATGACCTTGGCGAGGAAGAAACAAACAATAAAATCGTGTTTATCAGCTCATCATCATATTATTTTGCAAAGGGCGTGGAGGGTAGTTGGTTTTGTCAATACCCACTTGCTGTCAGAGAATATAAAGTGTTGGGGAAGGGGGAGAGAGGAAGAAATAGAAAAGAACTCTTTTTCTTTTGTTGTTACGGAATGAAAATCTCAGAGAGGAAACCCAAAGACAAGGAGACATTCTTGTTTATCAACTAAAAAACACTAATAATCCCACAAAATGTTTTGTTCTGTTTAATAAAGTTCTGCTTTTTGATAAAAGTATACAGTATACCACCCTCAGCCACTGTTAAGGGAACCTGCCACAGCCCTTTGCCATGAAACAATATCAGTAGGTATGTAGTTGGAGGAATGTTGGGCCTTAATCATTTATCTGCCTGGAGCCCCACTGAATATTAATTTGTCTCTGTCTAGCAGTAAATCATTTTCATTACGATTCATTAAATACACAACAGTACAGGTTGGAGGTCGTGTAATAATTCTTTCCTACCTCATCTCCTTCATCCACCAGGGCCTGGAAGGCACAAAACAGAGCTCCATATGCCCCTACTGAAACCAAGACGTTAGAAAATGGGTCAAGGTCTTTTCCTAGGAGTTTTCCAAACAGGCGAGCAAGAATCTGCACAAGTGGAGGGTGTCCCTGCCAAATGAACAGACAGAACAAAATAAGGAAAGTGGCCACCAGGTGACTAAGGTGGACATATGGTATCACAACAGGAGCTTACAAAGGCTCGTGTGTACTGGTTCAGCAGGGACGGCTCCTCAGTAATTGCTCTTGCAAAAGCTTCTCTCACGTTATTTGGAGGAGGGAAGTCTGGAAATCCCTGGCCCAGGTTCACAGATTTGTACTGACTCGCCAGACTGACAAGGTCTACCCTGGAACAGAAACCAGAATCTTTGCAGTTTCAGTAGTTTAAAAAAAAAAAAAAAAAAGCAGGCAAGTTCCCCTTATGATTTCACTATGTAAACCCTTTTGAAAATGCTATAGTGTCACCTAAGAAATTAAAGTGCTTTTTGGGTTAAGGGCTAAAATATTACTGTATATTGCTTTTGAGCAATTGCATCTTTTTATCATAAAAGCAGAAATAAACAAAAGTTCACCAGCTTACCAGATATTTTCATCCACTCCCTCTAGCCGTCGTGCTTGCACTCGCTTTGCCATCCTGTCCTGTGCAGAAGGAGAAATGGTGTTGACGGATGAGCTCCTTTTCGTGAACCACCTTCTCTGAGGTTGGCAAAAGATGAACAGTGTTCTGGGGATCACTTGATGACCACTCAACCCATGCAGTCCATATACAGGCAGTAAAAGCAGAGAATGAACTTTGTTCTTAATCATAGTTTAAGCATGCTTGTCCTTTATGACAGAGAGAGCAATGGTGTTGGTTGTGCTATGGTGCGTACAGCAGTTTGCATATTTGTTAACATTTTATTTTAATAGGCACCATCAAGCAATGGATAACCTCTGAGCCCTGAATGGAGAGGTTGTGATCAGAGTACAATCCAAGCTCTGTAGGATAAAGTTTAATTTATGGTAGTTAATTATTAAAAGGAAATTGATACTTTAAAAAGAAAGTTCAGAAAACTGCAAAATATTAATTAACAGCAAAATATATTTGTCTGGATGTTAAAGTGGACCTGTTACCTCAAAACTCCAATACTAATTTAAGTTCTACTAATGAAATAAATGTTTTTGTAAATATATATGTATTAAAAAATGTACCTTTATACAGCTTTACTCTCTAACATCTCTGTCAGCCTGACTTTTCTTTCTTGAGTTGGGTGGCGCTAAATGATTATTGACTTAGATCCTCTAATCAGATCCATTAAATCACGATCTAGCAGGGATGTGATTGGAGGAGCTATAACGTCAATCATTTAGCCCCACCCACCTGACTCAGGAAAGAAAAGTCAGGCTGACAGGGAAGATGACAAAGAAAAATGCTGTATAAAGGTACATTTTTTAAAATACATATATATTTACAATAACGTTTATTTTATTAGTACAAACTAAATTAGTATTAGAGTTCTAAGGTGATGAGTGCACTTTAACCCAAAGATCACATGGGCATATGATGTATACAAATGCATATGTACATGATGAAGAGTATTATAAAATGAAGTGTATTGCTCAGATGGTCTGTACAGGTTTGTACGGCTGTAAAATTCACCCAGAAGCAGTTTAGCCATTCGACACGTCTAAGGGAATGTATCTACTAACATTAGGGGAGAACTGTTGTGACTGTTTAATCGTGAAGGACACAAGAACAATTAATCACCTTTTATTAAAGTTTGACTTGCAAAGGGTGAATAAGCAATGAGATGCATGCCACAACTGAAGGAAAACATGAAACTAGATTTAGGCTGTGTTTACATGGGTGAATTTCCCTCTGTGTATTTAACTAAAAAAAAAAAAAAAAAAAGCATATTGTAAAAAGTACCGGTACATTTTCCTACAGGCATCTTCGCACTTGTAATTTGCTGTCAGCGTTTTACCCTCATGTATTGTTAAATTCCTACAGCGAATAATCGTAATGCATTTTTCAGGTTGCGTTTTCACAGTAAAAAACACAGATTCATCTGGACTGTAATTTCTCTTCACCGAGGCAGAGCTCACAGCGCTTAGACTGACACAGGAGCCAGCGCAAAACTCTGCCAGCATATGGAAATGGGTTTCAACATCATCACGCTCATTGTGGGAAGCATTCTCATTGGCCCCGCAATGAACGTAATGACGTTAAAACCCTTTTGCAATGTCGATTCAATAAGTAGGCAGAGCTTCGCGTTAGCTCCTGTGTCAGCCGAAGCAATGTGAAGTCTGCCTCGTTGAAGCGAAATTACAGTCCAGAAGAAGCTGTGACTGCAATAGTTCAACTTAAAATAAAGGTAAGATGTGAATATATATTTATTTTTAGCTTTTGTTCTCTTTTAAGTAATATTTAATCAGTGAACCAAGAGCTCCTATAGGCAAAAGCTGAATAACTTCTCATTGCCCTTCTTTGTGTGTCCTTAAATCATTTTATATTGTGAAATGTACAGTATTTTTCTCCCCCTTTTTGTTTAAAAATTACTATAGTGTTTTACTTATTTATTATATTATACTAAATATTATCTTTGCCAATCACACCCTCTAAAAAGGTATTTGTTTCAGAATCCATGAGCATTAACCATTTAATCCATTAACCAAAGCACCAGAAAGGTATTAGTTTCAGAATCCATGAGCATTAACCATTTAATCCATTAACCAAAGCACCATAAAGGTATTCGTTTCAGAATCCATGAGCATTAACCATTTAATCCATTAACCAAAGCACCATAAAGGTATTCATTTCAGAATCCATGAGCATTAACCATTTAATCCATTAACCAAAGCACCATAAAGGTATTTGTTTCAGAATCCATGAGCATTAACCATTTAATCCATTAACTAAAGCACCAGCTTGTAAGAATGTGGAATTTAACCTGAAAGCTTGCCAATGTGTCAGAGTAATAGGGTCCAATTCAATAGCAAGGTGTCTGTAGCCTAGGTATTGGGGTCCACCAGGAAACAAGAGATTATGCACTAATAAAAATATATTCTTCTTGTCTCTTTATATATCAGTCCCTATGATTTTCTTCTATCCTTTCTTTTTTTGTTTTTAGTTCTCTACCTGCTTTATGCAACCCTCAGGAATATGCCATGATAGTGTAGTCTGAGAATCTATCAGGTACAACTGAGGCCTGTGCCCACCAGGAATATTTCTTGTATCTTGGAGCACCAGTCCAACACTGGCCCGTGTGTTTGAAAATGTTCTTCAGTTAACATCTCCCTCTTATCTGTGTTGTAGAGGTGCGATAAAATGGAATCTGGTCTCATCTCTACGCTGCAAACATTTCTATTGGTTTACAAATGGCAAAGCTTGTGTCCTCGTCTCTAATGTATTATTGTCTTATTGATTTGCAAAGTACCAGCACCTCCAACTTGGTTTGGATCATACACAGTATACCAGATTACAAAAGTACCCTGTCAGCAGTCCAGGGGATACTGCTCTAGAAGCAAATCAGTGTGGCCAATCATCCAAATCACACATGTGCTTCTAAGTAATGGCCATAACAAATGATAGCCAGCTGGGAAATGAACAATGTAAATGGCTGGTTTGCAAATGTAGCTGAGGTGTGTAAAAAAAAAAAAAAAGTCATGTTGGGAGCCTTCTAGTGCTACAAAACCCACATTTTGCTGGTGGTCCTGCTAGCCAAAGCCTACAATCTTGTAAACAATAAAATATAGTGTGAGGTGAAGGAAAATGACATATACTTCCTACTTAAGGCTGAATTGGAAAAACAGTATCCATTGTAATCCACACGGGCTATTGTGTATTGCATCATAGACAATGATGAGCCTAATAAAAAAAAAAAAACTAATCTGGTTTGTCCTCAGCTTAAAGCTCTGCAGCACTAATTACAACAGGGGGTAGTCAGGACACAGACAGGCAGACTTAAACAAGTACACGGGTTTTTACATTTTTGCACAACTAGCCAAGTGGTATCAAGTAAACATATACCATTTTTCATTAAAGGAGACCTAAAGCAAAAAAAGACTTAAAATACATAACTTATACTGAGGCAATTGATTACAGTCACAGCATGAGCTGTGCTGTAATTAGCCGGCTTCCGATGCTTCTTCACAGCGCGCTGGCTGACTGAAAAGCATTCTCATTGGCCCCCGCAATGAACGTGATGATGTTTAACCCATTTTTCACCTGAGCTGAAACACGGTAGGAGGAGTCCATGCTGGTTTCACAGTCAGCCAGCGAGCTGCGAAGGAGGCGTCAGGGGAAGCATCGGGAGCCGGCACAGCTCATGCTGTGACTGTAATCAATTGGCTCAGTATAAGGTAAGTATTTTAACAGTCTTTTTTATTTTTTTTGGCTTTAGTTCTCCTTTAAAGGGAAAAACTGAATTCCCAAATATTACTTAATAAATAGATTAGATTTTCCCCACTTACATACTTATCTATGGCAGAGGACATTGCCTTATTCTTTAAAGACACAACAGGATATCCCTTATAATCTGTAGAGAGTCATAATCAACTTTTCCCATTATTCCTTCACTTCTAGAAACAAAGTTGCATAATTTGGGTCAACAGAAAGCGGCAACACCCTTCCTTACAGAACAAAAAAAAAAAAGTGCATACCGTAATTAGATCTGGAGCTTAGCAAGCAGTATCAGAGCTTTTAAATGCTAATATATGGTATTTATCCCCACCCTTCTACATACCAGAGAAAAGAGTGCCAAACTTACATTTTCTATACGGTGAAATGTGTCAGCCTATTAATGAATAGTAATAGTTATAAGACATTTTAGTCACGGGTTTGATAACCGCTTACTAAAAGATTATTCAGACAACAAGATCCATGTATTCTGTTTTAATCAGATGACACGAGACGAAATTTAGTAAAGCCAAAAATGATTTTTGAATTTTTTGCCTGAAAATCGAGTGAAAAACAGGGGTGAAAAGGGTCAAAAACATACTTATCACCTCTTCGTCCGAAAAAATGGCCGAAAAAGTTAGTTTTCGACTTTAATAAATTTCCCCAATAGTGGGTTATCCAATTAAAGTGCGAACAGTTGCATAAAGGTCCAAATTCATGCCCATTTGCCACTTCCCCAGCTTTACATATTCAACATGGACAATTTGTGTCTAATTAGCTAACAGTGGGGGACTTACACTCCTCTCCACATTACTTTACGTGCACACACACGACTTTCACCTTTTTTTTATGTAATAACTATATTAATGATACATGTAACACTTTCAATTTATTGCAGTTATCACATTCTCTAAAACATGTAACTAGAATATTCTCAACTAGTTGCAACTGTAACATTTTGAATACCCACTCCTTAATCACTTTCAGATAACGTCACTATTCTTAAACTTGTCACAGACATCCTCCCAAACCTATAGAGATAACTTCATCAAATACCTGTAGCTAAAATGCTGGCACACCAAAGATTCTCAGATAAATGTAGCTGAATCATATTCTGTTACCTGCAAACTACCATATTACTTTACCCTTCATTCTCTGTTACCTACTTTTGCAACATCTTCAGAACAAAAATGTACCTTTATACAGCGTTTCTCTTTGTCATCTTCCCTGTCAGCCTGCCTTTTCTTTCCCGAATGTCGGGTAGACGGGGTTAAATAATGATTGACATTATAGCTCCTGCAATCATATCCCTTAAAGGAGAACTAAAGCAAAAAAAAAAAAAGAATTACTTACCTTATACAGAGTTGATTGATTACAGTCACTGCATGAACTGTGCTGTAATTAGCTGGCACCTGATGCTTCCTTCACAGCGCTGGCTGACTGAGAAGCCAGCACTAACTCCTCCAAACTTGTTTCATCCCGGATGAAAAAATGGCATAAACGTAATCACGTTCATTGCGGGGGCCAATGAGAACGCCCCCGCAATGTGTGTGATGATGTTTGAGACCGGTGAATCAAGTCGAAGGAGCTGCGCGCTGGCTTCTCAGTCAGCCTACACGCTGTCTTAATTACAGTGCAGCTCATGCTGTGACTTTAAGCGATCAGCTCTGTATAAAGTAAGTATTTTAATAATTATTTTTTAAATTTTTTGCTTTAGGTCTCCTTTAAATCACAATCTAGGAGGGATCTGATTGGAGGAGCTATAATGTCAATCATCATCACCTGACTCAGAAAAGGGAAGATGACAGAGATAAATGCTGTATAAAGGTACATTTTTTAAATACATATATATTTACAAAAACATTTATTTTATTAGTACAACCTAAATTAGTATTAGTGTTTCGAGGTGACAAGTGCACTTTAAGAGACAAATAAATTCAGGCATTTTTGTTATTCTGTTCTGTTCTATAATTAATCACCCACATTTTCAACATCTGTCTCTGGTGTTTATTTTTTGGATGCTATCTGTAAGCGCGCAAGCAGGGAAAAATGTTAAGATTCTATTTATAGCACAAAACTACATTAACTAGAACGGAGCACAAACATCCGGAGACATTTAAAGTGTAAACACTGAATCAGATTGCACTTTATCTGCAAAGGGGGTAAAAAATGCGCCATAAATAGTTTCACTTAAAAAAGGCATGCCTGATTTTTTTTTTTTGCAAACACAATTTCACCTCTACGGCAATTTAAAACAGCATGACACTGGTGGCAGTGATTTTTAGGGGTAACTGTTCACAGGACCTTTTTTTTTTTTGTAGAAAAGAATTGTGCAGGCTCAGAATTCCAAACCTGCTGAACTACAACTCTCACCATCTTACTTTTAAACTGCTGGAAAAAGATATGTTGGTACCTTTAAGCTCCAATACACAAAGTGCTGTACCCCCAATAATTGCCTGTTGAACCTACAGCTCCCATCATCCTCTGCTGTTTGCATTGTGGCCAAGGGTGACAGGAGTTGGATAATACTGCATTATGCATCAATCCATTGCCAGGTTACTGCAGGGAGAAATTTTTCTAGACAAGCACTCACTGCTCCCAATAGCAACAGATAATATCTTGGGTTCACAGGCAGTAGAATTTTAATTTAATCAGCTCATTGTGGTTTACAGATTTACAGGCCTACAGGCTCACAAGTCATGCAAACAAATAAATGAGCTGCTCAGTAAACAATTTAAAAAGCCTGCCTGGATGTTACTAGTGATATGCCAATAATCCCACTAAAGGTCAACAAATGTAACTGCATTGTCATTAATCTAAGAACAGTGGAAATTAAAATGTATTTACATTACATTCAATGTAAATATACGTCTGTGCTTAACCCTTATGATCATTTTTGTACAATTAGAAAAAAAACAGGCAACTGCAATAGCAAATAATTTGATTGGCTGCAGGACAATCTTTACAGCACTCACCTAGAGGGCAGTGTTCAATGTTGTAACCACCATTGAGTATGAATTCAAAGTAGCATAGTTTATTCCATTTTTCAGATGTAGGTGCACAATGATTCAAAGAACGTTAACTCCCTTCCTTAATCTTTTAAAGTGGATCTCCAGCCTCCAGAGAAGGCATGCTAAAACAACTTATCTGGCCATTTTAGGAGTTTTTAAAATGTATTATTTTAGTAAGTTATAAAGCATTTCTGGTACATGATGTAAGAAACAGCCCGTGTTACTACATGCCAGTGCAAATATCTGATATCAAGTACAGGGGATCCGGCAGGCATGAAGCAACACATGAGTACGTTGTTTTAGCATGTCTGATCTGGAGATTCTAGAATTTAGTTTTGCATTTAATATAATGCTTGTTCTTATTGAATGAGTGCACTTTTGCAGATGGTAGCCAGATCCTCCTCCTTCCTTGCAAACCTACTTGTGCTTGTATTTAGAATTTTTTATAAACTTAGGGAATTCCTGCAATATAAATGCAAAGCAGCAAACAGTCATACCTAAACATATGAGTAGCACTTTTATGGAAGAGAACTAAGTGTACACTGTGACCGCTGCAAACCTTAGGTTGGCTGTCAAAGAGGAGAGGACTTTGCAGGGCTGGTTGACTAAAGAATGAATTCACCTTGCTATAATTTGAGTCACATCTCCAAAATAGTCGCAAATTCATTTCTCATTATTCACTACGCAGCGAACAGACTTGTCAACAAGCGATCACTGTTGGATGCGTTGTGTGGTGTAGTCAGTAAGAAGTAGAATGTTGAGCCCCAATTTGCCACTTTGGTATGGCAAAGTCAAATGGGTGAATTTGGAGCAGTACACCTAGTCAAATTTGCTCCTTTGACATACTCCACTGCTTAATCAATAGTAGATGTATCTGTGCACATGCATGCAAAGTGATGTGAAGTGCTCCATAACAGCACAATTATCTCAGTTTTCTGAATTTGTCGCATATTCATATCGCAGAGTTTGATCAATAAAAGAAAATGAGGTAAGTGCAAATGCTAATTCATAGCTATACGCAACTATTTGGCCTTTGGTCAATAAGAACCTTAACCTACAGCTCTACAACAAATACTGAACTACAACTTCAAGTATCTGCCAACAATCAGATTGTGCAAACCCCTGTTATACATACAAAGTAGAATATCATGACGCCTAAACTTGCAAACTACAATGCAAAATGACCCTTTAACAGTCTAAAAAAAAAACATTAATAATCTATATACCCAAAGCTTCCAGAAAATCAAAACAGAATCAACTCTGATTGATTAGTAATATCCAACAACCATGCCTTATAACAGTGTTTTTCAACCAGTGTGCAGCGAGACATGGTCAGGTGTGCCGTGAGGAGCTCTGCAGTTACCAAGGAGGGAGTCCTGTCTGACTCCCTCCGTGGTCTGAGGAGGGCTCATGTGACCCAATCAGTCACATGAGCCAATAGGAGACAGGGAGCGCATGCAATCAGTGCTCCCGGTCTCACTTCTTCATTCGGCTGCGCGCAATGGCAGCCACAGCTGAATGAGGAAAAACCACTGCCAAACTCTGCTGAAGGGTGTAAGATGAAGTCCCCCACCAACCCCCCTACAGGCACCACTGATGCCTCCAGACCCCTATTTTTATAATAAAAATATACCCCAAGTCCTTGATTTGCTCTCCCCAGCCACAGATGTGCCTCCTTCAGTCCCTGATTTGCCCCTTACTCCTGATTTCCCTCCTCAGCCCCTGATTTGCCCCTCAAACCTGTTTTCGCTTTCCCTCCTCAGCCCCTAATTTGCTCCACCAAGCCCCTGCTGTCCACCCCCGCCCATGATTTTCCCCCTCAGCTCCTGATTACTCTCCCAGCCCCAGATTGCCCCGCAGAGCCGCCAATTCCTTCGCAGGCTCCCAGAGTGTCATTTTGGTTGGTGGTGTGCCCCACGATTTTGTACATTTAAAAAATGTGCCACGCCCCAAAAAAAGGTTGAAAATTACTGCCTTATAGAATCACCATAGTAACAATAAGCATTACTAACAGAGCCAGCACCATTTAGCTCCATAAGGTGTGTATTTTAGGGTTTCAGGAAGCTGGTGCCAAGTTAATGAACTCAGCCTTAGCCAACTGCTGAGGCAGGCACCCCTATACCCACCCATACATACCAAACTAGTACAAGTCTGGCATGGGAGACGCTTAGTTACACACATGCAAAGTCATTGTGACGCAGTGACATTCCGCATTGCGCAATTTATAGCGGGTTCCCCAGCCCTCGCAGTCCCCTAGTAATCCAAACACGCCACTGCCGTGAGTCATTCACCGTTACCCACAATACAATCCACTACACACAGCCCAGCTTCCCGTACCTGCATTGAAAGCTATTGTACAGCTCTGAAGCGGAAGTGACGTCTGGAGCTGCTCAGCCAATCAGCGTTCAGCCTTTAGATAAAACTTTCCACCAATAGGTTTCCTGGTCACTTTATGATGCTTGTTGCATTAATGTTGTTTATTATACATAGGATATAGTATTCACTTTGTGCCTAAGGAAATAAAGCTGCTGCTGCTTAACCTGCAGAGTATAGAAAGCAACTTTTCATGTCATTTTCATTTATTTATTTATTTTATTAAATTGGCAGTTAATGTACTGTTTGCAGTTCCAGGTGCCTCCCCTGCCTCTGTGGTACATGGCCAGTTATTCACCTTATGTTGACTTAAAAAAAAAAAAATCAATTTATATAAAGATATCAA
>WMED01006156.1:0-18747 GCA_019650415.1 Pipa parva | reverse complement strand
GCTGTGCCCACACCCCCCTCATACTCTGCTGTCCCCACAACCTCCCTCATACATTGCTGTCCCTACAACCTTCCTCTCACACTGTGCTGCCCCACGACCCCTCTCTTATACTGTGCTATCCCCACAACCCCCTCCCCTCTTACTACCTTAACTATCTTGGTGCTCACCCCTCTCCTTTTCCCTGTTCCTACCTACCTCTTCCCTGGCCCTGCTCTGTCTGCTTTAGTGCTTAGCGCTACATCGATCCTCCCCCAGCACTTCCTTTAACTTCCAAGCTGATCACAGGAAGTTAAAGGAAGCGCTGGGGGAGGATCTATGTAGTGCTAAGCGCTAGAGCAGACAGAGCTGGGCCAGGGAAGAGGTAGGTAGGAAGGAACAGGAAAAAGGAGGGGAGGCTGCATCAAGATAACACCCCCCTTCAGCAGCACCCTAGGTGGCTGCCTACCCTGCCTACCCCTTGGCCCAGCCCTGAGCACATGGGAGAGAAGGAGAACTTCTTGGCTCCTGTGACAATGTAGCTGTATTCGATCAAGGTCTATCCCCCAAAGGACCCTGTTTAGTATAACTTTTATTATTTCTGTTCGAACCCCATGGATCTAGGGGACAATGATTGATTCATATTATATTATACTTAAAAAGCCCCAGTATATTCCACAGTGTCGTACAATAGGCTTGACAAATACATCAGTTGACCATAAAATGTAATAGTGAAAAGAGAGTTTAAAGGATCCTGCTCATAAGAACTTACAATCTAAAATATATCAAGCTAAAGAACGAATGGTGAAACTGTAATGATTATGTAACTCCAGTAATGGACATTGTAGATTTGCAGATATGGAATAGCAGAAGCCGCATGAGGCGCGCTGGGTATGCTAAGTAAAGGAGTGTGTCAGAAGCACTCCCGTTCTGCATAATTAAATGCATAAATTACCTATTGTAAATTATTTAAAAAGTAATATACTGAATAAATAAATGGGCAAAGTATGCTGCATAGTATACTATGTAACCCCAAGGAGATACATCTGTTACATAGGCTATTCAGCTGGGACGGAACACTTTGTAGCATAGGCTCAAGGTGGCTCTAATGCCAAGTATAAGTTAATCTATTTCTTGGGGCCGACCAAGAAGTGAAAGCAGTAGAATTACATTGTGTATTCATTATTTCAGACAAACTATTCGCATCCCTAAAAATGCTGCTACTGGAAACAAATTGTAATGTACAGTAATTACGCATACATATCTCCATATCTTTCCTAATATCACCAGTCTCAGGGGTTATTCACTAAGGTGCAAATTCAACTGCCGAATTCACAAACAGCGGATTCCCATAGCAAATCCGAGACAATTTCCCCTTTGTAAAGTCGCGACAATTTTCCCATAATAAAGTCGCGATTGCAACAATATTCTCATTACACAGACGCGACTGCGACAATAGCAGCCTATTGTGACTGTCTTTATCTGGCGAATTCGCACCTATACGCAACAATGTGGACTTTGGTGAATAACCCCCTAAGTTTTCATATGGAGACTTTGAAGGCTCTCAGTTGTAATGCAGTTTGCTTCTGCGCTCAGGTAAGGACTCTACTTCTTAACCTTTCTACTATGACAGATCTGCCATTCTTTCATGGTGTAGTACCATTTGGCACTCTGTAATCTGCTCTTGGGTCTGGATCTAGTTGTCTTATCTATGAATATTTCTTTAGCCTATATGATTTTACATTTTCCTCTTGTCACAACATTAACATTCAGTTCCCAACCAAGAGATTGTTGTCACTGATACCTGGCTCAGCATCATACGGATTATACTGATGCCGAGGCTTACTTCATGTGCATACACGAACAGATATCTTAAGAATGAAGATGACAACCATTGTCAAACCCCTACACTGAACTTTGACCTCCAAACGAGCATTAATCTAATTCATCTTACGCCTTTTAAAGTTTAAACATTAGAAAAGGAAAAAGGCATCTCTGAATCATAAAAATTCATTGTAGCTTCATACCTAATAACACTTCACATTGAATTATGCATGAAATGGTACTTATGTGAATTATTGTTGGAAACTTAAAGAAAAGAATATGTTTCACAGTGATTTTTCATACAGTTAAAGATAATGCGATCTTCATGAGAAAAGTTATACTGCGTTTTATAAGTGTTCAACCTGTTTATAGAAAACCATAAATATACTTTATATATACTGCGTAACAGCATATTCCTGGAGTAAAATATCAACCAGTGCTTCTTTGTAATAGAAAGGATTATTTTTCTGAAACTACACATACCTGTACCCGTGTCTCTACAAGTCATGCTTCATTGCCTCCTTGGAATCCATAAACACCTTCTTTCAATGTAATGGAAACACACAGGGTTATTTACTAAAGCGCGAATTTGACTGACGAATTCTCAAACTGCGGATTATTTTAGGAAATCTGTGTCAATTTCCCCACGGAAAGTCACAACAATATTCTCATTATAAAGACGCAACAGTAGCAGTCTTTTGCGACTGTCTTTAGCTGGCGAATTCACACCTATACGCAACAGTTTGGACTTTATTGAATAACCCCCGAGCCTCATTGACTAGAGTGTGAATTCATCTGTTGAATTCACTTCGCTACAATTTGAGTCGCATTGCCAAAATAGCCACAAATTCACTTCTCACTATTGACTAAGTGGAAATAAACTTGTCGAACAGGCAAATACCTCAAATGTTGTCGGATGTGTAGTGTGGTATAGTCCGGCGGATAGAAGTGGGATGAAAAGTCATGCGGAGTGGTATGAATTCGACAAGTGAAGGGCAGTGACATCACACTGTCCCACTAACTGTATTCTGGGAATATTCTATTTCTATGTCACCTTGTCCCTAGGTCATGTTGTCACTTAATTGCAGTCACCCTTGTCACTTTTGAATAAATAGTCGCCTTACGCACCACTGGAGCCCTGCCATCAACCCCCCAATTCACCAGTCTGAAGTGGCGGAGTTAAAACAGGTGAATTTGGAGCAGTTCACATAGTCACATTCGCACCTCTGACACTCCACATCTTAGTCAATAGTAGAAGTACCTGTGCATGCACATGCAAAATGATGCGAAGCGCTCCATAAGTTCACCACTATCATAGATGCCATTTCACAGAATTTTCTCAATAAGCGAACAAGGGGAAGTGGCGAATTGATGTGAATTCATAGCTCTACACGACTATTTGGACTTTTGACAATGAGGCCCTGATCGGTAATATCTGTTATTGCTATAGACAATTAAAAATGGAAATAGAAACTCTTATTTAATTACTATTAATAATAAATATTCTTTATGGCCAGGAAAGAACACACACGATCACAGCCAAGGTACTGGAATACAATCATAACACCTAATACAATACAGTCATAACTAGAGCCACCACCAATTCACAAATCTGATGCCCAGTCAAAGAGTTTTACTAACTCTTGAAAACTGAATTTTTTTGAAATGATTTATGGAGCCTTTCAGCATTTATAAAGATTTAATTGTTTTCGAACAGAACGTAGCAGCACCACCAGAAGGTTACTACAGGTACTAAAATCTAGAGAAGCATGTCCTGTTTTGAACATCTGAACGTCTGTGCCCTAGGTTTCATTGAAACTTAGGAAAACAATTGAAATTAAAATTAATTATTGCTACAATTTCCCCTTTAAAACTTAGAACAAGACAAATGCACCCCTTTTATTAGATTATCTTTTCTACGTCCCTGTTCTCTGGCTTGCTCTTATCCTAAATGACTGTGAACCTTGTCACCCCACCACCTTTACTCTGCAGTTTCTTGCATTCAATATTGGCATAGGGCTACCAGGCAACATCTTTCTAAAGTATAAACTTGGAGATCATAGTTTGATGCTCTCCAGGACTGTCTCTCATGAGGTGGGCCCTAAACAAACACAAGGGAAAGATTATTGACGTCAATGCTTGTCATCCAATAAAACTAGTACTTTGGATTTCATCAGCCTTGGCAATTAATCCAGGTAAGAAATGTTGCCGTGCTGGGATGGTTTATACTTTGTAGTTTAAGGGATGGAGATATACTGACCGAATTACAGTGGAATTTGGAAGAAGATAGGATTGAGAAATGGCAGATATGGGGAATCCTGTTTAAGTTATTCAAATGTTTAATTTAAGATTTATATTTAAAAATAATCTCCTATCAGCAGCATGACAGGGTTTGTTTGCATTGTGTTAGGGCTTGTGGGATTGTACATAGTGTAAACAGGTGAGTGGAAAGGTCATGGATGGGATATATGTGCCACTAAGGTTTATTATGGCAGTGGCATAAATCCTAGTTAATTCTTGCTTGGCAGTATTAGATTGCCTAGGCTGTTTTTTAATGGATTTTGGTACCGGGATTTAGGAGTGGCTGAAGAGCTTTGAAGGGAAGGTCACTCCCATACTCCATCCCGGGATTTTCCCTCTGGCTGAAAACCTGCTCAGCTGAGCTTTATTAGGAGGAAGAGGAAGCAGAGGCCTGGAGGGGAATGAAGTTGGTTACAAACAGGGAAAAGGTCTGGTGAACTAAAGAGCTGTAGTGTGGGTGAGACCCTCCTGTTATATTTGTATGTAACTGAACTGGTTTAATTTCAATAAGCCTGTTCATTGTGATATGCAGTATTTTGATGAAAATAGCATTTTTACTGTTTAAATTGAGCTACAGAAAAGCTGTGATTCTTTTATTTATACCATTGGAGACCTAATAAACTGGACTGCTATTTTTGATTTACTTTTGGCTCAACGTACCTTTTTTTTCATAGCCCACAGATCCTGGTCTACAATAGTAACATAGTAGGTATGTTTGACAAGTCCATCAAGTTCCACCTTTGCAAACCTATCTTAGTTTTCCTGTGAGTAGCAGAGAATGGCAAGGTCCTAATAGGAATGGAGAAGGACCTGGAGCATAGCAATTTATCTCTTGTAGGGGTAATTCAGGACACAGTGAAGTTACCTTGCGATGCTTCTCATCAGTTCGCCGAGACGGGTACGCGCTCCCTGGTCTCCTGCAATCAGAGATCAGCGAACGCTTTAAAGGTACTTCGGCTCGGCAAGGCGACTCAAGTGGTCGCGAGGTGAGGCGAAGTACCTTTAAAGTGTTCGCTGATCTCTGATTGCAGGAGACCAGGGAGCGTGTACCTGTCTCGGTGAACTGATGAGAAGCATCACAAGGTAACTTTGCTCTTTCCTGAATTAACCCCTTAATGTGGTGAGGTGTTTACACAAGGTTAGGACCAGGCTAGAGGATTTTTGATAAATGTGAAGTGAGGAAGTGGGCATACCCCAGAGAGTGGTGGGTCAGCATTTTCTCAGAAGAGCTCCCCTGGTGGCTGCAGAAGATCGATCATCCTGACATGTAAACATTTGGTTTGGTGAAGCATAAATGTGAGCTTCACCCAGAACAGACTAGGGGGGCTCTGACCACCTGGTCCAGAGGCGCTTTGATCATTCTGGCAGGATGATTAGGATACATTAATGGAAAAGATCACCTCATAATATATATATTTATATCCTTGAGATCATATGTTCAGTTTTCCTGTTTACTCAAGTTCTCTTTTATTTTGTTATTAATGGCGTCCATGCCATGCAGTATAGATGCACATTGTAACATCCTTCTACTAATTTAAATGTCATTAAATATTATATGACTTACCAATTATTCTATACATAACCATTCATAGGTCCTTGCTAATACTCCAAATGACTGTAATTTTGTTATAGCTGGCTCCTGTTAGAAAAGCCCAATTTTATTTAATACATTTAATGTTAGTCACCTTGGAGACCAATGCTTCACCTCTGTCACCTTGCGTGTAAGTAAAACACAATGCTTGAAATTTGTAATCATTCCATATTTTAGTTCTTAAATGAGCCACTATTGTACTTTATTGTTATACTGAAAATAAATTAACAAATAAGAAAATAATGGAGAGTTATATGTAATTAATAAAAGTCTGACATGAATAAAATGTAGAAGGAGTTAGTAATGAAACAGTATGGGGAAATGTAATAAAAGGTTAAGGTAAAACAGTTGTATAAATGTAAAATGGAGTACTTACAGTGGTACTAGTAATCATCAATGTCATATCTAATTTTACACTATGGGAGGAATGGGCTGCAGCATGACAACTGAGTAGCTAAGGGATGAGGAGGTATATACTCTGTAGGTATCCATAGGGGAGATAACTTATAGAGGGTGCTGATATGCTGCAATTAACTTACTAAAGAAAGAGCCCCACCTTATTATATATAATATATATATTTGTTATTATAACTATATATACTTTATATAGAGGCATCCTGGTTGACCCAGCAGCCATGGCCCTGCTTTTCCCATCCCCTTGCACCCTGTGGGTGACACAGTGGTGGGAAAGTTAGTCTGGGCGCCCCCCTTTCCCTTCCAACCCCCCCAACGTTGCTACCTGGGGGGGGGGGGGGGGGGGTGGCTGGGCCAAGGCTAATGGGACAGCCAATCACTTGACTCTGGCAATATTTCCCTGCATAAGGGTCGTTCATGATTGGTGGGAAGTGATTGGCTCCACTGTAAACCCGCCCCCTTTGGAATTCTGCAATAGGCAGCCAAGAGGTAAAGCTGCATTTTGACATATGTCATTATAATATTAGCACAACATTTACATATGTCATGATAATATTAGTACAACATTTAAAAAAAGACTATGCTCCATATTTATCAAAGGCAAATTTGATGAATCGAATTTGCATCACTACGGGTCGCTTTGCTCTGACAGATATGAATTCTCTATTCCTTATTCACTAAATAGTGGACGTCCGTAGCAAAGAAGCAAAGACTGAAGAACGCCGTTTCATGCGTAGCGCAGCATAGTAGGTTGAACAGTAGCGGTTGCGTAGTGATACAAATTCGACTACACTAGCCCTAGTAAAGTTAAGTGATGTCATCTTTATAATATCACTTTAACTGTATCAAGGCAATAATCACATCCCTTTCTATTTCACAATGGACAATTCCTGTCAAAATCATAACAAACCTACTACGAGAGCAGGCCAATGTGAGGTCCAGTAAACCCTTGATCCAATAGTACTATAATAAATTACCTTCAGCCGCTCATCGTATACAGTATGTTCAAGGGGACAACCTTGCAAAATGAAAAAAAATCAACACTTTAGGGTGTGAAACTCCTCCCTTTATCAGGTGTACCATCAGGTCTGGGACCATCATAAACTTTCAAATAGAAAAGGCATGTTTTTTTAGTTATAGCACAAATGTTACGTTTGAAGCTGAATTCATTAATTTTGCTTATTGTCTGATTTTATATATACCGATACTTGTATGTGTTTGTTAAACAGACCTCACTCATTCCTATTGTCTTCTATTGAGATTTAGATAATACAGGAAGTGCCCCAGACAGCCCATTAAAAGTTAGATATTGTAATTCATAGACAAATTTCAGAGTTTTTAAAAGCATAAAATAAATATACAGTATAGTAAATAAAAATTAATTTTAAGACATTTTCATTTTTGGTTTTACTGTCCTTGCTGTTGTCCAGTTTAAATGTTTGTATGTATAATTTTATTTATAAAGTGCCACAAATTTACACAGCTTTGGACAGTTCAGCAATACAAATTTAATACAGACATGGGAAAAGTGCATTATACAATACAAGTATAGTATCACAAGTATAAATTGCTTTAAGTGCTAGGTTGCGGTTGATACAAGAGGTTGGAGGTACCTGCCCCGTAGAGCTTACAATCTAAATGGGAAGAAGACTTACATACACAAATAAAAGGGTAAAAAGAGCTGTAACAATGTGCTTAAACACTAGTCATTAAATTCAAAAATTAAACATAAATAACTAATAAAGGATTAAATAAAATATATACACAAAAATCAGTGATGAATATCAGTACTAGTGCTCCAAAAGGTAGGACTTCAGTTTGGTTTTAAAAGTGTGGAGGGAATGTTCCTGGCGAGAATAAAGAATTATAGAATTCCAGATGTGAGAGGTAGAGACAGAAAAGGGTTTAATTAAGATGAGAAAGTACAGTATTAGTATGTGGCATGCAAAGTTGGTTGCTTTGGGAGGAGCGCAGTTGATGTTGAGGAATTTACGAGCATACGAGAGAGGAAATGTGGGGAGTGAAGAACCTTAAATGTCAAGAGGAGAATTCCGTAAATGACTTGTTTAAGGGGAGCCAAGGAGCAGAGAGAGATTGGGAGAAAGACTGTCCCCTCTGGGGGAAGAGGGAGACAATTCTGGCCGCAGAATTTAGAATAGACTAGAACGGGGAGAGGCAGGAAGCTGGAAGACCAAATAGAAAAACATAGCAGTAGTCCAAGCGAGATAGAACGAGAGCATGCATGAGGGTGTTAGCAGTGGAGCGAGAAAGAAAGGGACAGATCTTGGAAATGTTGCGAAGGAAAAAAACGATAGGTTTTAGCAGTGGAAGAGATGTGTTTAGAGAAGGAAAGAGCAGTGTCAAAAGTCACCTCAAGACAACGTACAGAGGTTGCATGGTTGATGATTCTGAACTAGAATGGAAAAGGTAGGAGCGGGTTCAGGTTTGGGTGGAAATATAATCAGTTCTGTTTTAGTAAGATTTAATTGGAGTTGGTGTTTGGTCATCCACCAGGAGATTGCCAGGAAACAGCTAGAAATACGAGTCTGTGTTTCAGGTGTTAGTACAAGAGCAGATAAATATATTTGTGTGTCATCTGCATACAAGTGATACTGAAGACCAAAAGAATTGATGATATCACCCAAGAAAAGAGTTCACAGGGAGAACTGGAGGTGTCCAAGGATGGAGCCTTGGGGCACCCCCACTCTAAGTGGGACAGGAGAACAGGTGTCATTAGCATGGGAGGCAAAAAAGGAATGATCAGAAAGTTAGGAAGCCAGGCAAGATGCAGCTTGATTACAGACCCCAAGCACATGGAGAATTTGAATAAGAAGGGAGTGATCGACTATGTCAAATGCAGAGAATACAGTAGATCTAGGAGAAATAGAACAGAAAAGTGACCCTTGGCTTTGGCTATCTGGAAATCATTTGAAAGTTTACACAGAGCAGTCTCTGTAGAGTGCCCTGGCTTAAAACCAGACTGCAGAGGGTCTGCAGGGGGTCCAGACTGTAGACTGCAGAGGGTCCAGGAGATGGTGTGCATGCAGATAGTTAATAAGGTGGGTGCAGACAAGACGTTCTAGAAGTATAGAAGCCAGGGACAAGATTGAGAAAGGACGGTAGTTAGCGAGTCATGCAGAGTCCAGCGTAGCGTTTTTAAGGATGGGTTTAATACAGGTCTGTTTAACTGAAGAAGGAAAAGTTCCAGAGGACAGGGAAGAGTTGAACAGGTGCATTAGGGCAGGCACAAGGGCAGAATCACAGCACTTAATTAAAGAAGTTGGCATGGGGTCGAGCAAGCATCCAATTACATTGGGGGAAGAGAGAAATTGAGAAACTTCAGACTGGGTAGCAGGAGAAAAAATTCAGAAACTCAGATGGGAATGTAGGTAGAATAATGTCTGTATCATTAGGAGGAATAGCAATCTGGTTACAGATATAAACAATTATATTTAGAAAGAAGTCGGTAAAATCTTGTGGGGAGTGTGGGGGGGGGGGGGGGGGGGGGGGGGGGGGGGTTTGTGTGGGTGAGGGAAAGGAACATAGAAGGGTGTTGAAAATGGAGAAAAGATGACAAGGATTTGATTTACTCTGGTTTATGAGAGTTCTGTAAAAGGATTGATCAAGTATTAAATATTCAAGTAAAAAAACTCTTTAGAAAATAATGATTACAACATAATATAATTGGAAATATGTTTCAAAAACTGTTGGTTAAGGAACTGGTAGCAACTTTGGTAGGGTTAGCATTATCCAATTCCCAGAGGGCTTTGAGAGAGATTGTGGGATTAAACGCACCCAGAATCGAAGTAGGAGAAATATTTATAAAATATTACTTGTGGTAAGGTAGTAAACCCTATGTTAAGCTAAATTTACCTCTGGTTGCTGCTCAGTGTGCTAGAGATCATAGAGTTTCTATAAACTGAACACACTTTAATTGGACTTAATTAGTGAAGAAGTGTCACACGGGTCAATGCTGGGTCCAGTAAAATCCCAATTAGCTTAATATTTTGAATGGTCTTTAAAGTAATAACTAAGTATATGGAAAGAATACATAGTTGCAGATGACATGAACTGTGTAAGGTTATTAAATAAAGTTTGGATATACACTCAATAGACAAATATTTAGACACTATGGGAGACTGGGTAAAGAAAAATCAAAAAACATTTAGCGGGTTAATGATCAAAGAATGAATTGTCATTCCCATATGAATTTACAAAAATTTGCACCTATTGTGTAGTAGTCAGTCAAGCATATTCACCATCTAGCTTAAGATGTGCGTAGACACACGTGTCTTCATTTTGGTTCTAATTCCATCACTGTGTTTTGGTCTTGTTTACATTATGATATTGTGGCAGAAGTTTTGGGTTCTTCCCTTTACTCGACTGCTACAGGATTGCAGTAAGGCAAGGCATAGAATTTATTTTGTCCTATTAGTAGAGAAGAAACATTTAGTCAGATTGTTTTTGGTTCAGACCTTGTACAAGTTAAACTATTTGCACCACTAGTAACCTGTTCCATCTGATTTAGCATGTTCATCATCAGGTAGTTATCAGTGTGCTCTTCAAACTTTTGAAATTATCTGCATCCCACTTGATAATCAAAAAGTCCAACTTTTGTACCGGATAATTCTTCCCAGAAGAGGTCAGAGTTTTATTTTCATAGCAGTCCAAGGGCTAGTATCTTGTTTAGAAATTATTATCCTTGAATTCAGGGAGAAATAGTGTATGCGCAGGTGGATTTCACAATTAATTTATCTGCATTTTAGTAATTAGTCCACTAAATTATTCCGCAAAGGGAAGTTTGACTCCTCTAGAATAGGATGTACTATAGTATTGTACTGTACTTTTCTCTGGTGTTATATATGACCTGAAGAACTAGTCATTATGAAGTTGAGAGCTCCAGTACTTTATCTAGCCATTTTGGGGGTAAAGTCCATACTACCATATCCATATTATCATGGCTTTGTGGATAGTAACAGATTCATATGTCTAGGAAAAAGAACCAATGAGATGAGTCTTACCGGAACGATTTTGTTAACTGTTGTTTTCTGAAGAAAGTTGTTGAAAAGTCCAGCAGTCCTGAAAACACTATTGTTAACAAGGGACACATAATTTCTATTTATTTTATTTAAGATAAACTACCAAGTGTATTTATTTTTGACAATGTACAACGAAGCAGGAGCCACTGGGGATAGTGAAATGGTAGAATTAACTACCTTTAACTGTTACAGGACATTAACAATAAAAAGCAGTTAACACTACCACTTCACTACCCCCAGTGGCTCCTGCTTTGTTGTTTATTGTGGAACTTATGTTGGAAGGTCAGGACAGTACCTTCTTAGGAGACCATAGGAATAATAGCAATAGGCTGCACAGACCATGGTTTATTTTGAATATTTATTTTTGACAGCATCCATTAACATAATACTTAATATCTCCTACACCACTTGCTATAACGGACATTGGCCTATTGCAAGGGATAAAGCTGACATGAATACAGTAGAACAATTCTTTTCTTAACACATTGCTAGAAACAAAATATTTAGCCCCCTTTACTTCCCCCCCAGAATCATACAGGCATGTAAAACTTTTTACAAGTGGTTCTAGGACAGCGATGGCAAACCTATGGCATGTGTGCCAGAGAGGGCACGCGCGTCATCGCCACCGCTGCAGTTCTCCATCCCCCTAGTGAGCAAGTGCTCCTACAGTGCAGGCCATGAACCCAACCTGACAGTTTTCCAGTTGGATCTGTGGCCTACACTGAAGGAGCACTCACTGGGAAGCTCTACTCCCACGATGCTGGTGCAATGACATCACTCATCAGCACCTGTACTTTGGAGGAAGGCACTGGTGAGTGACATCACTTTGCCAAAAAGGTTCACCATCACTGTCCTAGGATTACATCAACAGGTGACTATCAAACCTGTCTATTTTCTGGCTTTGTTTAAATTATGTTGCATAGCTACAATGTAATTCATTGCAAAATGAAATATATTGATGCTGGTGTGATCTACAGTCCAAAAAAAAATCTCACATGTGCTAGTTCTGTATTGACTGCAGCAATGATATCATCACATGTGTATATGGATTCCCTTTCTACAAAACTTTATTTTATTTAAAGATACTGGTATATTGTGAGAAAAAAATGTAATCACTTTTGAATTATTTATTGAACAAACTCGGCTAACAAAAGACCACATTTCCCAGCTGTTGAATCCAAAACATACGTGTGAATAAACTCTAATACTATACTTGCTGTACTTTATTCTTTCTAGATCTGTGAATGATCATTGCACAAAAAAAGTAATGATACCCTTTCATTGACATCATCTGACTGATAATATCTTTTTGTCTGTCATCTGAGTAATAATAACCTTTCATCTATATCACTGCACAGAACATTTTTTAAATTATTATGCTTTTTCAGATACAATGGAGAGGTATTAGGACTTAAAAAAAAAAGGTGTTATTTATTTTTTCAGGAATATTGTCAGTGCGTTTCTAGGCATGTGAATATACTGCTGATGTAACGAGGCCCCGTGTTTTAAAATGAAGCCGATTTGAACGAGACGCATGTTCATTTTGTGTAGGGTTTTAGGTGGGTGATGGCTACAACAACATGGATTTTAAAAACGTTTCTTCCTATGGATGCTTTTCTTTTGTTGACTGATAAAGTAAATAAAATATATAATGTATAAAATCTCATTCATGGGCTCCAGAGAAACAAAGTATAGCTGTATTTCTCTAGATTGGAGTGTGTAGTTTTTACTTTAATGCTGCGCTCCTTTTGGTCATTTCCAGCTATCTGTCACTAGAGTGGGAAGGTTGGACATTCATGTCCATGTGTATTTAGGCCACAAAGGAAATCACAAACTGCCGTGAAATAGGGAAGCATTAAAAATAAAGTGAAAGGCACCTCCCTAGGGGCAAGGTCCTCCAAGACAACTGACACCAAACAGTAACTAGGAACTGGAAGTTGTAACTAAAAGGGTATAATGATCCTAAATGTACAGTACAGCTGCAGTACCATCATCCTCATCTTCCAAACAACTCAATTATTAGAAAGTAGATTAGACAAAGTGACAGTATAGGGAAGAATTGCTTAGTACAGTGTGGGCAAGAAGCAGGCAACCTCCAGATGGAATCCATTATCTGCCTGAATGACCTATTAAATGGGTCTACATCCTCCTTAGTTATATTTCCCTTTCTTTATCCTGCAGAAGTCCTCTCACTATTTATAGTATTTATAGTTAAGTATAGTATTTATAGATGAGCACCCTCCTATTACTTGTATTACAATATGGTAGTAATCCCAGGCTGGTGACGATATCAGTGCATAACCTGTGGTTTGCAGAGGAAATGCAGCATTGTGGAGGGCCACAGGCTTCAGCCACTCAGGGGGTTTATTCACTAAGGTGACAATTCGACGGTCAAATTCACAAACAGCGGATTCCCATAACAAATCCGCTACAATTTCCCCATTGTAAAGTCACGACAATTTTTTTAACTTAAGATTGCGACAATTTCCCCATAATAAAGTCGTGACTGCGCCAATATTCTCATGATAAAGACGTGACAGTAGCAGCCTATTGCGAATGTCTTTAGCGAATTCGCAGCAATACGCAATAATTCAAACTTTAGTGAATAACCCCCCCCTTAAAATACTGGAGATTTATTGAACTTATTACAGCCCTTGCTGGATTCAATTCTAAGCATTATCTTGAACGAGCAAACACATAGCAGAAAGCAACTCCAGACTTGATGATCCTTGTTTGGTTTTGTGATTGAATTCACATCACTTTTCCACTCATTTCTTTTCTTAAAAAAAAAGTTATTTTATGAGTAGGCGGAAGGCGATTTTATGTTAGAAACAGCCAAATCTATATGCTGCATCTTGTTACAGAATTCTGTAATTAATACATAAAACAAATGTGGGGAAATGAGTCCCGTTAAGTCAGTTGATATTGGTTTCTATGGCAGTTTTCAGTGGTAAGTCAAACTGAACATGATTCTTACACTTATTAAAATAAGCAAAACCTCACTCATTTCCAGGTATATATCTTAAGGTCTTCCCATTCTTATAGTCATTTACTCTTATTCTTTTATCAGCTCATAAAGACTGTAAAGGCTGACAGTTAATGACAGTTAATGGTTGACAGTATGACAGACCTTACAGGAAGGCACCTTAATATCTTTTTATTTATAAATGAAGTGTTCTATGTAGGAAAAATATGTAACAATGTATCATTATGACAATGCTTCCTTTGCTTCGCAGTTCAGAGCTCTGGCTACAGTCTGCTCATGGCTTGTGGAGGATTTCTTGCCTTGCAATTACTTCTTAGTTTGGCTTCAGCCATGCTCACATTAGACTTATTCTTCTCAGCCAGCGTCCTGTGTGCTTTTCCAATAAACCAAAATAAAAATACTTTGAAACTGCTATGAAAAGGATACACATACATATCGGAATTCACCATTGAGCAAAGTGATTTCCGAATCCTTTGGCTCACTTCGCACATGGCGTTATGCGTTCGCTGATGTCCTGCACGTGGACATCAGCGAGCGCTTTAAAGGGATTCCAGTCTCAGCAAGACTGGAATCCCACAGCACCTACCCAGCACCTATCAAATACAGTAATTGTCTTTAATTTGGTTGGATGAGGTGTGCAGGAGCTACTGCACTGGGCACGGGGGAGGTTGGCCTGATTCAGATCCTGCTCCAAGGCCCCGATGTCGGAAGTTCTACTGCTGGGAGCAGGTTTACAGGCAAAAGACCCATGGCTCCACATCTGGCATATACTATGATGCATATTAAAATGACAGAGACATCCCAATCAATAGAATTTCAAGGTGCTAAATTTTAGAACCCTTTGCAGTTGTGGAGTCAGAAGATGCAGAGGAGGGGTAGCCCATATCTGAGCCATATATAATGTATGTATGAACTGGCCATTGTCTCTGCAATATTCCCTGCATTAGTTTTATCAGCATCTCAAATATTCCCTCTTTTTAGTGTTTCTCAATTGGGTCACATATTGGAAGTAGTCTTACACTCCCTATTATTGTCTGTTATGTTCTGGACACCCTCTTGAAGAGTTCACATCATAATTGAAGAGAGTTGAAGGAAACCTTTTAGGTTTTGGAAATGTTTAAGGCTTCAAAAAAATGTTTAGCTCTTTTAACATGTCTTTTAGCAGCCATCTTTCAAAGCCTGCCCTAAAAACTAAAGCTACCAAGTGGGTAAATTCTAGATAGTTGTATCCAGCACTGAGTGTACTGAGGCACAATCAGCTTTCATCTCACAATCCTATGCTTATGATAGTGAGATAAATGTCTCCGCCCCCCGCAGCTTACTTCCTGCCTATGTGTACAACGTATATCATCACAAAGTGCCCGCCCCTCTGCTGAAGTTTGCCAAAACAGGCCAAAAATGCACGTGCGGATTGAGCGAGTTAGTGTACTGATGCTGGGCACAAACAGCTACATAGCAATTAAAGCTATGCTTTTCCTTTAAGGTCAAGAACTTGGTCTCCCAAGAATTAAGGAGAGTTCAGCCAGACCTGGTATTCACCACTGCCCTTTGGAGGGCCTGGACTTTCTGTGGAAATAAAAAACAGAGATAACACATGTTGGGTAGCATGAGCAAATCAGGGCAACTGCAGAATGAAGAGAACCAATACCAGATTCAAATCAATGAAACAATGGAATGGTCAGTAATGGACTTAGGATCTGGGTAGGAGGTAAGAATTGTAAATGGAGAACCAGGCTAAATCAATCCACTGAGAAATGAAATGCTAGTAAAATGAAGGCTTCCACGGGACATGGGAAACAGGACATGACTGGCCTATGAAAGAGCTGAGGAATTGCTGTGCTTGTAATTACCAGCTGAGGAACCAGTCAGTTTCACACTATACCAAGTGGATAGGAACCACACTGCTGAATTCCAGCTCACGTTGCCACACTTATTTCATAGCTCAGCAGCGGAGTCACAGCATGTGAAGAAACAGGACTTGGGCCCAAATCTAGATAAAGATTTTTGCATGGTGCTTGGCATTTACAGATTGTCAGTTTATGTCAAGTGGCTGTGATCAATCTAGGGGAACAAGCAGTTCTGTGTCTCAGGGTGACATAATTCCCAACACAGTGCGATTGGATCAGCACCGAGAAAACACAGTCCTGTGCAGGATATTTCAATACATGGTAGAGAGTGGATTGATCAATTTCCTGATCTGCTCTGCTTTTGGTGCAGTTATTTCCGCAGAAGGAACCCCCCCCCAAGGCCGCGTGAGCTGAAGGGTAACATGGCGAACATATACAGCTTAGGTTTATATTGATGGATTTGTGCATTTTACCAATCCTATTAACTTTGTAATTGTATTAGCACTGAAATGAAGCAGAGTTTATGTTGCTACAAAGACATCACTGATGTCAATTTGCAAATGTATTTGAAATACAGGTTCTTTGCAGCACATGCAGTAACTACAATGCAAAGCTATTCACATTGACATATGTTAATGATTAGTTGACAACATAAGACTGTAGTTTTATCTAGAATAGCTTAAAGGAATATAGTATATTTATACATTTCTGCTACAAAGCAAGGTAATGTTGACTTGATGTAAATAATAATAGCAATTGTTTATAAATGGATAAAACAAGCCCTACTTTTGACTGTATAGCTTAATGAATATAAAGTGCATGTCATTCTCATCTGACCCGACTGTCATGCACAGCAGAGGGAGGTCCAAATGTTGGACAGGAGATACCCACTGAATAATTTATTAGATAGTTTGTACAAAGCTCGCACAGAACAGTCTACATGTCAGCATAAGAATACAGATGGAACCGTTTCATATATATATACATACTGTATATGTTAGGGTAGAGTGGTCATGTTAGTTCACAAATGCAAAAAATGAGCATTGCAGTATTTGGTGATATACTTTTTATTGGACTAACAGTCTTTTTAAATAAACAAGCTTTCTGAGGGTTAATTCTCCTTCCTTCATCAGGTTACAAGGCAATACTAAGTACAGGAAAGAATGTATTCTACTGAGATAACTGACTACAGAAAACAGTTGTAAATATACTTGTCATGAGGGTGTTGGAGGTAGAATTTCTTGGTACAGAGAAACTCTTAGTTTAAAAGCAGAAATAACTAAATGTATAATGAAATAAATAGCAAAAAATCCAAGCACACCTCCTCAAACAACTACATGCCCGGGTGCAGCCCCAAAACATCCAAACAAAAGCAAAAAAAGTTGGCACGCACTCCTGGGTCTAGAAATTAATTAAAACAAATAAAAATGTATTAACTCATGATTAAAAACATATATGGATGCAAAAGGTATACAGCTTTCTTGCTTTTTTGCATTTCTCTAAATTTTTCTAATTTTGCCTTTAAGGTGGTTTTGGATGCATGCCCCTTTAAGATTTTACAAGTACTTTTGGGTTTAGTTTACACATGTTCTGTGGTTTTAGCCCTACACTTATGCACTTCCTGTTTAATTTGGGTGGAGAGTTTGTGTCTCACCCTCTGAGCATGCCTGTGATCCAATTGCTGCCTGTTGCTATGGACGCGATTAGCTGTTTGGACCGGTCATGATGTCACTTCCAGTCCATAGTCAGCTCACTGCAGTGTATTGGACGGTTGCCTTGTACATCTGGCATGCCTTTGGAGATGAGTGCACAGTGTTTCACTATTGGGTGAGTGTTTTATAAATGCACCATTTTAGGTGGAGATTTGGTTCATTTATTCTTTGCCTCTGAACTGCTGTGATCAAGGCCCAAGAGGGGGGACCGGCACGTGAGCTGTATACGTTTTGCATCCATATATGTTTTAAATGTATAATTATACATAATATAAAGAGGTAAAAAAACATGTTCGCATAAATAATTGCAGCATAAAGCAATCAGGTGTCATCAATTCTGTTAGGAAATGATAGAGGTTGGGGGGGGGGAGAAAGAATTTAGTTACAGAGACAATTACAGATTTAAAGCACACAGAGAGAGAAATATATAATTTACCATTATATAAAGTTCTGATAGTGAGACAGAAATCCAAGATCTACATTGAGTCCTATATTTTTGGCATTAAAATGCATTACCATTTTGAGTTCAAAAGTTTTTCTTTCTAGTGTGTTTTTAAAGTTCCCTTTTAGCAATTTGATTTTTAGGTTATTAATTGAGTGATTGTTTAGGTTAAAATGGATTCCAACTGGAGTGCACAGTTCCTCATTGTTAGGAGGATGAATGGATTGTCTATGCAGGTTCATCCTCACGTGCACATTGCGGAAACTAGCCAAAAACTGCACATGAGGATGGTGTTATTTAGTTGCTGTTTAAAAACTTTACAACCCATATTCCCTTTTTTTCACAGAACCACTCATTATCACATGGTTATATAACTAACAACCCAACACAAATTTTCTAATATATCAAGATATATTCAGTGCTTTTTTTGTAAAAAAAAATTTTCCAGTGCACATTAATTTCTCATGAATATAAGTATAATCAATAAATATTAAGCATGTCACAGGATTAAAAGATATTGATTGGCACAATAGAGGCAGCAAAACGATAAATGATGTCAAGAATAGCTAAGAAGAGCTAATACCAGTACAACAATCAGTTTAAGTTCTCAGCAGT
>WMED01006155.1:0-18749 GCA_019650415.1 Pipa parva | reverse complement strand
GCGGGGGCTCTAGGCGAAGACCGGGGGTTCCTTAGACTCCGCGCCTTAGCGTCTGGGTGCTTTTACGGACATTACGGATGCTACCTCCTTCTCCTAGGTGTTTTCGGACAGATCCTAACAATATACAGTTAGTGGAACATTGTGAGGATGAACAAGGGACAGGAGAACATAGAAAGGGATATAATATTCACTTATATACAGTTAGTGGGACATTGTGAGGATGAAGGTGACATAGAAAGGGATGTAATATTCATTTATATACAGTTAGTGGGATATGATGAGGATGATGTCACTGCACTTCACTGGGGGAATTCATATCAATTTGCATGACTTCGCATCCTACTTCTATTCGACTGAATACACCATACAAAGCATCCGACAGCATTCGTTGCTGACCACTTGTCTCATGTGCTTCATAACTGAGGAGAAGTGAATTCACGAGTATTTTGGCAATGCAACTTAAATTGTAATTAGGTGAATTAGACAGGTGAATTCATCCTTTAGTCTGTAAAGCCCTCTGACTGAGAACTCTTGCATTTAATGCAGTTCAGTTGGACCAACCCAGTAGATCTGACTGTTCAAATGCAAGCAATTTACGCATTTTCATAAGCCGGATTTACATCTCAAGAGCAATAGGCACAGAATGGTGGTGTTTAGGCCATAACCATTCATTGAACATGTCCCTTTGTGCAAATATTTACAAACTAAATTATAAAGTGATTTATCTGAGTGTGACTCATAATTTCATGCAGAGTGAAATCACAAAAGTTCAGCTTTTAAATATAGGAAATACTTCTTAGTTAGAATGTATACCCTTCTGCCTACATACCTGACTAGAAGAGATACACAAAGGTTTCATTGATGACCGCTAATTAGAAGCACACTGCATTGGATTATAACAACAAGTTGCATGTATCAGAAATAAATAAGTATTCAGAATGTGTAGTGTATATGTTATACTGACCTGTTCACCCTTTTAACCTTTTGCTTCCTCACCACTTTTTGTTATATTTATGTATATTTTTATTTATATAGCGCCACTATGTTACACTGCGTTGCACAATCCAATAATACAGTTATAATGCAGACCTGGAAAAAGCGCTTAGTAAAGAACAAGTGATGTAAATTACAAGCAAATAATCCAGAAGATACATCATTCAAAGTGCCAGGCCATGACTGAAACAAGAGGATGGAGGTTCCTGCCCCACAGAGCTTACAGCCTAAATATACTACATATAATTTTGTTTATGAAGCATACTTAGGTTATGCGGCACTGAACAATGTAATAGTACTATTGTGATACAGACAAACATAATTTATTACAAGTGAAGTAAATTATACTGTAAGTATAAAATCACAGATACTCTACGTGCCAGGCACTGATTGAAATAATTGAAAGAATGTCCCTGCCCCACTGATCTGACAATCTAAAATGGTAGGGACTGCAAATGAATTCTAAGTAAAAGGAAAGATCTGGACATTGAATAATATGGACTCTAAAATACTACATACATAGTGAGAGTGTATTTTACCCCTTTCACTCTGGGTAGCATTTATTTTGAAATATACTTTCCCCCCCTTTAATTTTTTAACAAAAATCTGCAGCTCCCCCCTCAGATTCACTGGGACTTCATTTTCCAGAAAACAAAGGTTAACAGCCCTACCCAAAAATCTGTCAGATCAGACCCCTTACATAAAACAAATGTGACCCCACACACACACACACACACACACAAAACTGTCCAATATTGCTTTAATTAATTCTGAATGCAATAACTTGATGAAAGCAAATTGCTGAATGGTTGCTATGGATTACATCTCCAATGCCAGTCTGCGACCATTGCTTGTGAATTTACCATGGATTTAAGGCCCAAGGCCAGGTTTGAGAACATGCGAGCGAGACTAAATTATTATCGGTGTAGCGCTGTATTTCTGATGATGAAGCTTGTATATTTCTCACTCATTCAAACCATTTTTTCAACTCCATGGGAAAGGGCCCGCAATTATATCCGATAACAAAACTGACGTAAGCTGCATCTGATGTGTTAAACAGAGAATGGATTGGATAGGGTTAACGTTGTGATACAGCTGCCAGAGGAAAAAATGTGTTGCAGTCAGACTCATAAGTCATAAGATTGGTAAGAAATGTATTTGTGCAAATATCCCTTTGTATGGAGAATCACAAAGTAAAACTACTTCAATAAAATTTCCAATACATAAGGCTGTCAACATTGAAAAGGGATTAAAGGACCAGTAACACTCAAAACCATAAATTCCCATTTAGATTGGCGTAGTAGCTATTCAAATACAGCATTTTGTTAAAATGCAATTTTCTAAGTTAAATTCATGAATTTGATTGGAATTTAGACTTTTTGAAAGCAGACTGAATATATAGTATTAATACATTTGAGCAGTTGCTTACTTTTTGGTGTTGCTGTTCAGCTACAATTTTGTATCATTATTAAATGTTGTCGTTGGATTTTTTTTTCTCCCCAAAATCTCCAAAGCGTAAAATTTAAATTTTTACAAAATCTTTAATGTATGATTTATTCCAATTTTTTTTATCCCATCACCCCTATTTATTTTTATTTTTGCACCTGTTTCAATAAAATATGCCCTTTAATTGCTGTGTACTTTAAATGTTGTCCAGGCCTGAATGGGAACTGTAATTCAGTCAATGTAACTGGCTGGACTTTCTCTGCTTCCTCCAGTTCCCTGTATTCTCAGATCCTACATCTCTCTTCCTCCCCCCCATCCCAGTCTCCTCCTCCATATCCTTGCTGTGCTGTCTCCTGCTGACGTGTCTGTCTTTTTCTGCTCATGCTCCCTCCCCTACTGCCACAGGACACTGCCACCCTGTAGACATGGCTGCGGCCAGGGTCCACATTACTGTCCTGGCTCTGGTTGCACACATAGCTTATGGCACTGGCCCACAAGAACGCAGGTTCTCTGAGTTCAAGCGATGCGCAGACCAGGAGTGCAGCAGTAAGTTGCATTTGTGTGTTTTTGGGGGAGGGGGATCAGGGGTGTGTGTTAGAGAAAACACTGCCAGTGTAACTCTGCACACTAAATCCTTACTTTTTTCCTTCCTGTTGCTCTGTCTCAGCACATTCCTTATTGGACAGTTTGCTAAAGCATTGTTATTGTTTTGCAAATGTGCTCTTTAATATTAATATTGCAACATAACAATCCATTGCATGCTTGTGTTTAGCGCTGTTGCCTTGTAAGTTGGCTGCAGTTGCTTTGAGAAGATGCATGCCCACCTACTGGCGTTAATCCTGTTGGATAGGAAGAGATGTAAACAAAGGTGATTCAGGTTTTTAAACTAGCTTTAGATAAGCTTATTCTCACAACTGGGAGAAGAGGAGGCTGGCTTTGTTTACACTCACTTTCTTATTGACTCTGTACTCAGTTGCCTTTGTTGCTTTGATTGCTAAATGCTAAGGGACTGATAACAGCGTCATAGGGATCCTTCTGCATGAAATACTAACATTGATTCATAAGAGATTATAATGAATATCCTTCTCACGTTATTATATTACAATACAGTTATAATATTACACGTCACCAAGATCTTAACAGCATGTGTGCGGAAATCAACACTCTTTTTAAAATGCGAAAATTCCCAGAATGTAAGGGGATATTATTATCCTAAAATGCAGCATTTTCAAACAATCACTTTGTATTAAATTTAACATTTGTAAACAGCACTTTGTTTATTTGAGTGAAAGAAGACATGCATCTTTCCTTAACGAGGCTATTTAAAAGTACTGTTTTCTGCCCTTGAGCAGCTCTCATCATAAACACTCTCTGCACTAATGAAAACAGTGGTTTATTTATAACATGGTAGCCTGCTGCAGGCCATGGGGCTGTATCTTTTTGGTAAACTGGGGTCATTATAGAGTTCTGTATCCTATCATTAATAGGCTGAACTGGATGGACTTGTGTCTTTTTTCAGCCTTATAAACTATGTTACTATGTTGCTATGTAATTTGGTCTCTCTGATTTAAAGGGGCAGTTTAAGGGGGTTATTCACTAAAGTCCGAATTGTTGCTTATAGGTCGCGACTTTACAATGGGGAAATTGTAGCGGATTTACTATGGGAATTTGCTATTTGCAAATTCGACAGTCGAATTCGTACCTTAGTGAATAACCCTCATAAGTTTCTCTCTAGAATACTAAATGCTGCATGTGATGTTCCAGCAAGGGAGTTACAATAAGTGAGTTCACATCCCAAAGTTCCCATCTAAATTTATGGAGCAAGATTCATGGATAAATTGCATTTTTATCCTTGTTTTTTTTCTATCATTTTGCACATCTCTATTGGTGGTAATTGTAGCTCTGTAAATGTTTACATCACAGCTCCTCCAAACAGATTCCTACAATATAGTTATTCACTAAGCTGCTAATTTGACTGTCAAATTCAGCTAACAGCAGATTCCCATAGCAAATCCGCGATGGTGACAATTTCCCCACTAGCGCTCTTTTTGGTGCTCAGAAGGTTGCTATAATTGCAGCGATCGTGAACTATCACCGAACCTGTTAGTATTTGTAACAAGGATGCACACAGTCCCAGGATTGCTCTGTTTCCCTATAATCTTTTATGTTTGGATTCAGCCAAACCAAATCGTTGGCCTCATTGATTAAAAGTTTGATTTTTCCTCACAGTAACCAAATCTTTATTGATTCCAGATAAGGTGCTGGACAATGATAATTACATCCTAGTGAAATTTGGTTCCATATTCAGCTAACTTTGTGTTTGATGATTTGATGCATTCTTTATTGGTAACATTCCATTTATAGCCAGGCAGATTTGCTTCCAGACCTTAAATTATAGATTCTAAAACTTTTCTATATATATATATATATATAATTATTTTCAAAGCATCAATCATGCAGGTGAAATGCTCTTTATCTAAAATTGTATTGCTGCTGGCTTTTAACCTTGCTTTTACTTTTTTATTTTAGAAAATATGTCCCTATAAATGTCCTTTTTAGTTTACACTTTGGGTATCTATATACAAAATGATCTTGCTTGTTTCTGATCCTGTACATAGAGTTGAGTAGAAAGTAGATGCCTAGTATGTAAAGTTTTATATCCTTCATTCCTATTATATTCTGATAAGGGGGGGCATATACATCCATGGACCTACAGTGTGTTTTTAACTTATTTTATTTATGTTATCCTTTCCCCTTTTCCCAGTGTTGATGTGCAGAGGTAAAGCCATACAAGATTTCACCGGTCCTGACTGCCGTTTTGTGAATTTTAAAAAGGATGAATCCATTTATGTATACTACAAATTAGCAGGAAGATCAAACAGTCTGTGGGCAGGAACAGTAAGTAGTACATTTCCACCTATTTTCTATTGTCTTGCCTATCTAAGGTCTCCATGTTTGTTTTAAATTTATTTATCACATGACTGATGAAGAGGCCCATCTCTAAAGTTTGCATTTATATTTACAGTTACTCAGCCAATAACAGGTATCGCCAATATTCTACGTGTCTCTATCATTTATTTGTTTTAACTGTGGCCATTTTGAAATTGTGGGAATAGAAGCAATCTAGTCTGTGCAATCAGCATTGTTTAAGTTACAAACCCTCTTAAATATTATGCGTAATATTTTGTAATTTAGTTTAAAATTCTGCAGGCTCCCGTTGACTTACATAAGACATAGCTGTCGACCTGGTGAGTGTGGCTGGAGGTAATAAATAAACAGGGAGCCTACACAAAGAGGTTTTCAAAAAATTATGTTAAGTGGAAAGTTATGTTGCGTCACACTGCCCTGAGGGTATTTCTAAAGGTGACAATTCACTTGTGATTTCTAGCAGTTATATAAGTGCAATAATCTACCACACAGGAAAGTTCTGCTTCAGTGTTAAAGGAAATACTATTCGTTTTAAACCATTCTATTTTTCTTGACAGGTCGGCAGTAATTTTGGCTATTTTCCAAAGGAATTCCTTGATATTAAACAAATTTACACAAATGATGAATTAGAATTACCAACTGATGTAAGTCATTTTTCCTTCTACTCTGCCATTTCTTATGTGATATATATATATATATATATTTTATTTGTTTTTTCTTTTTTTTTTTTTTTTTTTTTTTTTTTTTTTTTTTTTTTTTTTTTGTTTGTTTCTGATCACTTCTACATTGTTAAACCAATAGAAATACATCAAAAACTTAATTTGGGGTACAGAAAAGAAAATAGGGGGAAAATGGGAAAACTGTTAAACTTGTACAATACATGTCTTAAGGGGGGGGAGTGTGCACTCGTCAGGGGAGGAGATCTCCGAGCGAGCGCTTCTTCAGTGCAGGACATGGATCCAGCCTGAAAACTGTCAGATCAGGTCTGTGGCCTATACTGAAAGCAGGCTGGTAACAGCTCGCATGCCAAAAGAGAGGGCTCTGTGTGCCCTCTTTGGCACGCATGCCATAGGTTCACCATCGATGATCTAAGTGATATTTTTTTCCTCCAGAATATTAACATTTTAACATTTTGTGTGTTTGTTTTCAATTCTAAAGGATTAATACATTTAGTCAATTACAGTCATTTTATATTATCATTCTAAGTAGACCAGACCTTACTTATCCATGCAGTACAGTGTTGCATATGAGAATTTATCAAATAAATAATAAAAATTGGTAACAATATTGATCAATATAATATGTTGTCAATAATGTGATTTTCATATTGAAAAGATACCATAAAGATCTGATTTCTTATTTTTCTTTTTCTAGGAAACAGATTTTGTATGTTTTGAAGGAGCAAAAGATGATTTTGACAATTATAATGTTGATGAACTTTTAAACTTACCCAAACAAAGCACAGACCTAAATGAACAAATCAATTTAGGAGAAAACTCCCAACCTGGAGATCCGCCTGATGATAGGCTTCAAAAAGAACCAGGAGAAATGGTAGAACCTAATGGTAGTACCACAAAAAATGCAAGCAATGATAATCCAAAAACAGAGAGAGGTGATGACAAAATCCATCAGCCAGAACTTCCTTCAAGTGCAGAAGGAAACAAACCTTATCAGGAGGAAGAGGTTCTTGATCAAGAATCTGCACAGAATCAAGAGCTGGATGCCTTGACTGAAAACAGTGAATCAGTAGATTCTCAGGGAGACACAATTGCACATGAGCCAACTGAAACACAAGTGCCAGACCTTGAACATGCCAAAAACATCAGCATTTCTCAGGGAGGAAATATAAGGTCAAATGAAGACTATACATCTTTTTCAATTGTAGATAAGGATGCTATGCAAAATCTAAAGACACAGCTAGGGTCATCAATTGATGCTGTTGTGACTGATGATGAGGAAACCAAACATGTGACACAAGAAAATGAGTATATGCATGATGATCTTGGTGACAATAATGAACATCACAATGAAATAGCAGAGGAACAAGTAAATGAACCACCTTGGTTATCTTATGAAAAATCAGATGTGAAACCAATGGATGAAGTTGTTACTGTTGAAAATGAATCTGTCCTCACTGCAGAAGCAGAGGGCACTCCTAAACAGGAGAGAAATGCTGCAGCAGATATTGTAGGGAAAGCCACTTCACTTAAAGAGGAAAAAAAAATAGTCACTTCTTTGGGTGACACATACTTTGCCATAGTTAGTGGTGCTGAAAACACAAAAGAAGTCACTGACCTTTATGAAATTGACTCAGAAGGAGAAACCTTAGATAATGTTGAAGTTCAAGATGAACTAACTATGTCAGAAGAAGAAGTATTTTTACTTGGCATGGAGAAAACTGAAATCCAACATGCTGAACAAACTGGTAAAGAGGAAACACAATTTTCTCCTGAAGAAAAGCTTGAGACGCAAACACCACCTGTTGAATCTATTGTCGATGGTAACAAATCATTGGAAACTGATCAAAAAAGTGAAGCTAATGATGTTGCTGCTCCTTTAATTAACAGTGATGACAAACCTGAATTATTAAAAAAACAAAGCACAGAGGAATTATCTGGTAATAAAGATGTAATGGGGCAAATAGATGACCAGCTACTGATACAAAATGATACAGAAAAGGAAGAGGACTTTTTTGGTGCAGAGCTGGATGACCCTGAGAAGCATGGACTAAATGAATCTGGTGTTGCTGATGAGCTTTTAGATAACTCCATGGATAATGACCCAGAAACCAAAACATTTGATGACCATGAGACAACAGAAGCTCATCAAAAATCTTTAAATGTTGACAATACACCAACTGTCAAAGAGAGCAGATCTGTAGATGATGAATTTAATACAGACCTTCCTATTAGTGAACAGAGCACTAACAAAGAGATAGTAGACAAAATAGGGTTATTGACAGATTATGTTGAAAATGAAGATGGTAAACCAGCAAGTGAACCTATTGCAGAAAAAGTAGAAAATTTGAATGAGGAGAAACCAACTGATGGGTATCAAAAAGTTACACTGGAGAATTCTGTAGACAAAGCAGTTGAGCCACCAGTAAATGAATTATCAATAGACCAAGAGACTATAGAATTTACTGAAAAGGTAGAAGCCCATGAGATAGGTGAGGAAATTCAATCTTCATCAAAAATTCTTCTTACAGGTGAACCACAAGGCTTTCTAGAAAGCACACAACCATCTGACCTTAAAGACTTAGAAGGCAAACCTTCAAGTTCACTTTCTGTGGAAATTGTAACAAATGCATCTGACAAACAACGAAATACTACAGAAGAATATTCCAAGGACGAAGTAGTGCTTGATGGTGGGGAACCATCAGTGTCATCAAATCATTTGGACAATAGAGTATTGATTCCAGAAGATGGGATATCTAGTCAACATGAAATATATAAAAAAGATGATCATGCTGTAAATAAACAGGGTGTTGACACTACGCTGGATCCCAAAAGAACTTTAAACTTCTCATCTGATGAAAAAGAAAGTGGGGCTGGAGAACTACAAGCAAAACCTGAAGAGACTCAAAGCATAGCTGACCATGTTGAATCTGCCAATACAGACAAGGATGAAGAATATTATGATAATGAAGGGGAAGAGGAGGAAGAGCATGATGAAGAAGAAGAGAACTTGAATGAGGAAAATGAGTTGTTGGAAGATGAAAATGCTGTTAGTGCAACACTATCTCAGCAGAAACAGGACAAAGCAGAGGAGTCTATTATTTCTTCAGGCAAAAGCCAGGAACAAGTTGATAATGCCAATGCCAAAGAAACAGAACTAGACCAGAATAAAGTAGAAGTAAACACTCTAACAGATAGGGAAGTGGAGAAGATTATTCATACCCACAATCCAGAAACGAAGAGCACCCAGACAGAACCATCAGAAGAGCACAACATTACTTTAGATGACAGTGACGATTATGATGACATGACAGGACATTATGATGAAATACACAATGAATTAAATGATTCAACAAATGATGAGTCCTATTATTTTGATAATATCAGAGAGATGGTAATCATAAGGTCATATTTAAATGAAGAACAAATAGAACGCTTTATAAAATACCTTGGCCCCGAGAATATATTGAGGATAGAAGCCATGTTTCATGATATGGAATCTGAACTGAAACTGGCAAGAAAAGATAATATACAACTGGATTATACTGACAAAGCCCTGGACCAAATCCTAGAATCGTCAGAAACCTACATTCTTGAGTTTGTCGAGTCGATCTTAGATGAAAGAGAGGCAAACAATGAGGAAATAGCTGCTTCAGAAAAGAATATGCTTGATGAAGAGGCTTTATTGTTAGAAGACATTCAAGAAATTGCATATAAGCTAAGACAAAAACACTCAGCCTACAGTGATAGCACTGTGCTTGCTCCAGAAGTACAGGCACCAACACAAGCTCCAGAATTGGAAGAAGGTGGTACGTGCATAGATTGCTTATATATTATATTAACTATTTTGAAAAAGAATAGAGCATATTGACTTAAATGAATTTGATCCAAACACTACCTAATCTAGCATGCTTTGTTTAGCATTGTAAAGTAAAAGAGTGAATTTTTTTGTTTGTTTGTTTTTTAAATGATGACTGAGAGGTTTGTACTGCAAACTGTTCTTTTACATTGCCCAGTAAGTCATTTAATTCACTGATTAGTACTTAAAAGCTCAAATATGCCTGGCTGGCTGAGGACCTGTGGCTTACTGAACTGTCTGGGTCCATTACAGCAGTACTCCTTGGTGGTAGATCAGCTACAAACCACCTTGTTGAGAATATTGCTTCTCAAAATCACTGGATCATTTGAAAATAAAGCTGAGGAAAAGTCTGACCAAGTTCTTAAGCACACTACAAATATTTATACAACTTGTAAAATAATCGCACCTAAGTGCATTAATTGTGATCCTCTTGTTGATTTAGAGTTTCCAAACGTCCCAAGAAATAAAGCTGTGAAAGGGTGCAATGAATTGCAAAAACACCTCCAATGTGACAAACACATGAATCCAAAATTATCCAAATTATATAATTACCAGAGGTATAATGATAAAAGCGCCTTGAACAAACATCAGCGATTCACACGATGCGCCTCAGATTGAACTGGCACAGTAATTCCTCTAAACACAAAGTAGATGAAATGCAGGTGTACCAACTTCCACCATTCAGAAACGAGTGCTTTTAAAATCGCATATAACACTGTTGTCCAGTGTATTTTAAAGTCCAACAGGTAAAGCAAAGGGTGCAACCATCCAACGTATGATACTGAAGGTGTGGGCACTTCTTCCACAACAGTGTTAGATGTGATTTTAAAAGCACTCGTTTCTGAATGATGGAAATTGGTACACCTGCATTTCATCTACTTTGTGTTTGGAGGAATTACTGTGGCAGTTCGATCTGAGGTATATTAGATGAATCGCTGATGTTTGTGCAAGACGCTTTTATCATTATACCTCTGGTAATTATATAATTTGGATAATTTTGGATTCACGTGTTTGTCACGTTGGAGGTGTTTTTGCAATTCATTGCACCCTTTCACAGCTTTATTTCTTGGGATGTTTGGAAGCTCTAAATCAACAAGAGATTCACGATTAATGCACTTAGGTGCGATTATTTTATGAGCTTCTTCTACAGGCCTGGTTCCTGCTTTTTGTTTGTTTTGAAGAATTGTTATTTAACATTGAAGAAGCTTGGTTTATTGGGACTTTTTTTTTTTTTTTTTTTTAACTGTTTATTTAACATTTTTCCAATTACAATGTTTTGCAGTTTGCAATACCTCTATAAAATACAGTTGGAAAACTTAATTTGAATTATTATTTTCTTATCCTTGCATAAAGTTACAGTTTCCGCTTGCGTTAGATCAAATAACTTGACTGCGAGTAATGCAAAATAATCCGCATAACTTATACAAACATATAAAAAAAACATTAATACAACTAAGGAAAAAAGAAAAAAAAGGAAAAGAAAAACAAAAATTGTGTGACATGTACTTTTCCTTGCTAGGAATTTGCTTTTTGTCTCTGTTCAGTGCCTCGAATTTAAGTTTATGACTCTTTATCTTTACATTGCGGCTATCAATATGGAATAATTGGTCAATCTATAGGGTTTTGTTCTATATATTGGTACCAGATAGATCAGTTGTATTTGGCTTGTAGTTTTGTTCTATGGTTTGAGGTACACTGTTGTTCGTATGTACCGTTTTTTGAAACCTCTCGTACTACCTGGGCTAGATTAGGGATAATTTGTGATTTCCAGTTTCTGGCTATGAGGACTCTGGTAGCTATAAGTAAGTGCTGTAAGATCATATCATGCACTGGTAAGTCTAGCTCTTCATATATACCCAAAATCACCATTTCCGGTGTGGGTATCAGTGATAATGAGGTAATCTGCTTGAATAGTGCTAATACCTCGTCCCAAAGCTTTTGGATATTTGGGCACCCCCGGAAGACATGTTTCAGGGTAGCGACATTATTGCAGTTGCGCCAGCAGAGTGAAGTAATTCCTGGGTATATCAGAGACAACCTATAGGGTGTTAGGTACCATCTAGCGTATATTTTATAATGATTTTCAATGTGGTTGGCACATTTGGTATGGCGCCTTAATAGGTTGAAAGTCTTATTCCATTGATTGATCGTGAATGTTTTCCCCAGGTCTAATTCCTATTTTAGCATTTGGGGAGATTTGTTTGTTACATCTAGTTGTGATAGGAGCTTATGGCAAGATGATATCCCCTTTTTACCTTGCGGGGAATTGATACAGAGGTTTTCAAATGCAGTTGGTTTAGCCCAGGGTGTTTTGTGTCTTTGGGAATTTATGTAATGTCTAATTTGTAGATATTTATGGAATTCATGTTTGTGCAGGTTGTATTGATTTTGTAATTCTTGGAAGGAGTGGAGAGTGGCTTTGGTGAATAGTTGGCTAATACAATTTAACCCCTTGTCCCTCCACATTGTAGTGTTAAGGTTTGGAATTACATAAGATAGAGAGTTGATTGTTGCAGCTGGGGTCACTGAGGACTTGAATGACTTTTTGAGGTGTCCTTTGTGCCATAATCTAATTAAGTCTCTAGTAAGATATAATTTGATTTGGTGTAGGTGCGGGTTTTCAAGTAGATTGGGACTTATTTTTGATGTTTAATTGCGTATTACTTATTTAAACATTTTACACAAGTTATTCACCATATATTTGTAATATTTTTTAACATTTTACACATTGTTTTTTGAGCTGTTAGTCTAGAACATTTGTTCACAGAGATTTATACGGTACAACTTGGTTACATTGGCCTAATGTATTTTTGATTCACCTAGTTCATCTGACCTATGTCATTTTCACATATGCAATTCAGTTGAACTGCTTGCATACAAAGGTATCCCACTGTATTCTGTGCCACTCACATTAATGTTAGCTGAGTGCATAGTGTAAATGTGAATACCATAAAAAAAAAAAAAATCATGAAGAGTAGGTTCAACTAAGATGTTAAAGAAGCCTAAAAGTGGATATAATTTGCATCTAATTTAGGGGGCATGAGCTTTAACCAGTAATACAGTTAAATGGATTCTATCAACATCAAATTGCTATCTATTGCTACGGCATTACAGTAAATAATGAAATATGCTATATTTTAGATGTCTATTTCCTTACTGGTGCAGTTGGCTAAGCTCACATTATGTAAATCTATAGAACAATTAATTTTAATATTGAGTGACAGGGTAGAGTCATATAGTGTGTAAATGTTACAGTGTTAAATACCCTCAGCACTCCATTTATAAAATACCAGTAAAATGTGGCATACATACAGAGTGGCAAATTTGGAGAGAGGTATGTTGAGAGGAGTCTTGTAATCACTAGAGGTCACTGGCATAAGTGAGTCCTACTAATTAATCTGAAGGTTTTCTATGAGTCTTTGCTGGGAATGTGACTAAACAACTATAACTGAATATTATGCGTTTGTGCCATTTCCTTCAGAGAAGCCACAAAGCAAAGAAGATGAGGCAGGGGAACTGCCAAGCATAGGTAAAGAAGACCCTCAGCAGCACATAAAAGTAGAAGAGGCTGATGAGGAGATCAAATCACAAATGGTGCAGGACTTGGCAAAACCATCTCTGCCTGAGGAAGGCACAATTCCTGAGGATTCCGTAGCAGTAAAAGAGACAAATGTTCATGCAGCAGATGAAACCCATTCCATAAGTGAGGAGAAAGGTGAGAAGTGGACTACCATCATAATGGCACACTAACATTAGGGGACCGTTTCTGTTATTCCTTAGTTGATGAACCTCAGCCTACAGCCCATGGTCCTACTACAGTTTATTGTGTACAGTACTATTGATGGGTGCATAAAAACTTATCAGGTCAAATAATAATTGGAAACTTTTTGCTGTTCAGTAAATTTATACTTACATTTAATACACATAATAGTCCTTTAGTAATACTGGCCTTTTCTCACTTGTGTGCATCTTTATACCTAGACATCACAGTGGACGCTGAAATACAACAGGCGGATGTGATTACAGAAAAGGTCACATTCCCAGATGCTTTCCTGACAATGAGTACTCTGCTGCCTGTCACCAGACAAGTACTGGCTTCCCTCAATGAAATAGTAAGTTTATAGTGATGATTTACCTTCTTTTAATTATAATCTGTGCATTTCTTTCTCTGCTCCCTGAGAGAGAGGATATTTTGTTGCTCTGTTACTGCTTTTCAATTTGATTCTTGCATTGTGGGTCCTCGCAGGCCATGTATTATGAGAATTATGTTCATTTAATCTGTGATCACTTCCCTGAGAAATCTCAGAGAAACTAATCAGGCTGTGACTTCTGTGCGCTGGCAATTTTAAGATGTGCAATATGCTGAAATATAGCAATTCTGGGTTGTAAATTTCACAGTCAGGATTCTAGGTAACTGGCTGTGTTCCCTTGCTTGTTACTCAGACTGAAAATATACAAAACAACCTGTCGTTCCATGATCTGTTATTTATGGAGTAGATTAAAGATGTCTGCAATTAATATGCTGATAAAGAAACACAAGCCTGTGTAGGAATAACTGGCATGTCACTCCAAATTACTACTCCTCTCTTCTTGATATTACTGGTCCTTTATATGTCATCATTCCAAAGACTGGCAGTTTATTTTTATATAAGCTTTTTTTATGGTTTATGTGAAATATAAGTACACATGTCTGATACTGTAGAATAATACCTATGTGTTTAGTAATAAATGTCTGTCATTAGGATTCATGCATTCTGTACTATGCTTGTTTTGCCAGTTCATTGGTTCCATGGTTGGAGCACATTGCTTCAGAATGAACTCTATAACATTTTCCTGCTAGCTGGCAATAACATAAAAGTATTCGGTCCATGATAACCATGTTGTGCTATTCATGCCGTTGATAGCTCTACAATATGTAGCAGTAAATTGGGTATGATGAAATGTATTCTTTGTGGAGATCAGAGGACTGAAAGCTTAACTCTTCCTTTTTCCAGTAACAGCTACTAATTGCTGCTTTTGTAAACTACAGTTGCTGCATACAGTATACTGTAATGCTACATATTAACATGGGGCACTGTTTTATTAGAGTCTATAGGAAGTTATTCACTAAAGTTTGAATTGTTGCGTATAGGTGCAAATTCATCAGATAAAGACAGTCGCAATAGGCTGCTACTGTCACAGTCGCGTCTTTATAATGTGAATATTGTCACAGTCACGACTTTATCATGGGGAAAATTGTCGCAATCTTAACATTAATAAATTTTTGCGACTTTACAATGGGGAAATTATAGCGGATTTGCTATGGGAATCCGCTGTTTGCGAATTCAACAGTCGAATTTGCACCTTAGTGAATAATCCCCTACAGTGTTTTACATGCATATTAAAGGGAAGATAAAGTGGGTTATTCACTAAGGTGCAAAACAGCGGATTACCATAGCAAATCCGTGACAATTTCCCCATTGTAAAGTCGCGACTGTGATGATATTCTCAATAAAAAGACACGACTGTGACAATAGCAGCCTATTGCGACTGTCTTTAGCTGGCGAATTGACACCTATACACAACAATTTCAGACTTTAGTGAATAACCCCCTAAAGTCTCAGGCCGGCTTGGCATACCAGATTTTTCTGTAATTTTTCCTTAACAGGTATAATGGCTAGTTTTCCATTGCCCTTAGTGCATGCTGTGATGCAGAGATGAGTCTGTAGAATAGAACATATCTCTGAAGTACTGAATAATTGTACTTGTTAGTGTATGTGGCTGATACAAACAGATCACTTTATGCCCAAGTATGCCTTGTATTAGCCATGTTCTAATGAATCAGGTGACCATGCACATAACTCAAGGGCACATTAGATAAATGGTGCAAGTTGTTTATCTGCTGAGTCCAGTGGATATTCAGAACTATCTGCAGTCTGACATTTGCAATAACTACCTCACTTCTCATTAAGTCAAATTCTTACATATTAAAGGAATATTATACTCACTTGTTCTGTAAATGAAGTTTCATAGCAATCATAGCTGCATAAGAGCTCTCTTGTGTCTGATGAAATTAAGAAGTATTTCTAAAAAATTTTTGGGGCCCAGAATGCAGGGAGCACTTCCTGTGGTGCTCAACACAGGGCTAAGGCTCTAGTTCAGTCACGTGAATTTTAATAAATATGTTTCCAACAAGATCCCTCTGTGTACAATAACATTTAAATATACTTAGGTATGCATTTATCTCACAACTTTTATGTGGTTATAGCGCCCTATTTACTTAAGTGCTCCCAGCTTCAATTGGAAGTGTTTCAAGTGAGAAGGAAGTTGTTACTGTGACTCCTCTAAGCTAGTTCTAGTGGATCACAACTAGAATGACTGGACTGGATGAGGCAACCATGCCAATTCCCCAAATATACATAGCTCCTCCTTGTCATGAGAACTGCTTGGGAAGCAGGATGCAATAGGACACATAGCAATGTTCTCTTTAACAGGAACTTTGCCTCCCTCTCAGGAAATGATTTGTGATTGAGTGATAAAATGTTCTTATTCATTGCAAAGATGTAGAATGTGGTTAATTTTGTTACAAGTACAAGTTATACTACATGCAATATCTTATTGAGAAATTAAGCAAACCTACACCAAAGTCAGTAGATGTGATTTCAGGACACTGCACTATCCTGAAATCATATTCAGGATAGGAAGTGGGCAGTGTGGTGTTTTGATGGGTTCTGAGTTCAATTCAACCCTGGACCTCATGTGCATAGAGTTTGTATGTTCTCTGTGCACTTGTGTGGGCTTCCTCCCGGACACTCCGGTTTCCTCTTAAAATCCAAAAACATGTGTCTGTCTGTGTGTGCGACTGAATAGGGAAACTAAATTTTAAGATGCATGGGGCAGGGACTGAAGTGAATGGTGAATCTCTGTAAAGTGCTGCATAATATAGTAGCGCTTAGGGGTGTATGATATTGCTGAAAAACGATATCTCGATATTTTTTGTAATTTTGTGGATAACGATAATGTACCTGTAAATATACATTGTCTTTTAAAATTCTAGAAGTGATCTAAATGTCACTTTAAGTTTACACACTCTTTTTGAAATATCTGGTCTCAGACCAGCTAGGTTAAGTGTAAATTGTATCGAATAAAACCTCTAATCCAAACCTAGATATAAGGATTGCATCTCACCCTAAGACCCTGAATGTAGAAACCTTTAGAATGTAGGAATGTTTACTCCAGGTGATATGGCACAATGTGTTCTACTGGTCATTATTTCTGTCATCACAGAACATAATCGGTGCTATTATTAAAGGAGAATTAAAAGCGTGTTTCTATTACAGATGATTCTTAAGGGGGGGAATATTTACCAATAGGGATTTTATGTTCCATTGCTGCCTCCTTTTCTGTATAACTTGCAGATTTCTTCTGATCTTCACAGCATTTTCCTGTGTGTTTTGATGAATAGAGCAAGTGCAGTCGCAAAATTCTGATGTAAAACTGCTACTGCACTTGATCAATGTGCTGAAATCACACAGGAGCAGGAAGTGAATAGGATTGCAGCAATTGTCAGGAGCAGAAGAAATCTGCAAGTTATACAGAGAAAGAGGCAATGCTGGAGCATAAAATCTCTATCAGTAAAAATTTACCCCAACCCAGTACCTTAAGAATCACCCCGATTATAATCAAGCGTTTAGGTTTCCTTCCAGTTTGAGCCAATTAGGCAAAGGCCTAAATGTTAATTTTTTTTGGATGTTTTTTTTTTTTTTTTTTAATATTCTAAAAGTTTCCAACTTTTCTGAGAAAAATCTACCCATTCATAAGATTGTACAATGTCGGCTGAACTGCACGCTGCAATGAAAATGCATTAAATCTGCCAGCAGGGCTTTTTTTATTTTCAGCGCAGTTTGTCACTCAAGTGTGGCCTTGCACTAGTTAACTTAAATTGTTATATACAGATTTTTTTCTGATTAAATTTTCAGGAACTTAATTAGGCCTAAAGTGCTCCACCCTATCTTTTGGATTTAATAAATCAGTGATGCCCAACCTGCGGCCCGCGGGCCATACCCGACCCGCGACCCAGTGCTGTCCGGCCCCTGGCCCGAATTCTTTACTATGGAAAATTGTCTCAGATGTTACTGTAAAATTTGTCACGATTTTAAAAGTCGTGACTTTGAAGCAGCCCGTGACACGCGCGTCTCAATTTAAAGGTTGGGCATCACTGTAATATTTTAAATGTACATCGTTGGGAAACTTAAAGAGAGATTGTGACTCTGAGCTATGAGCTACAGCCCTAAATCACTATAAAATGTAGCTGGGGCTGGCATCCCTATTGGAAACCATCCTGGGTCATTGGCACTTTATGTGCTCACTGACGTTTTATTAGGAACAGGCTGAGTAAAGGATTTAAATGTCACACCATTAGCTAGCTCGGGGGTTACCGGGAATTGTAGTTTACAGGCTAAGTGATAGGCTTTCAGTCTACATCTGCAGCAGAAGAACTACAATTCCCAGAGTGCCATGAGAGGTCACGTAAAGTAGCGGTTATTCTTTTAGTACTGTTGCGCGGCGACGCGCTGACATCGAAGCCGGATTAACAGTCAGGGTGCAGGTGCGCTTTACTTCCGGGTGGCGCTAGGATCTGACGTATTCGGTTGTGAGAGGTCACACAGTGGTGACGTGTTGTTATGGCAGGAGGCGAAGTTCGGTGCAGCTGAGTCGGCAGCAGCTGAAGGTTAGCGACTGCGTGTCACTGGCTCCGTGCAAATCCGTTTATGAGGCTGAAGTGTGTGTGTGTCAGTGTCACTGTGTAGCTGGCAGGTTGTGTGTGTGTGGCACTGTGTATTTAGCTGGCAGGTTGTGTGTGTGTG
>WMED01006154.1:7141-18750 GCA_019650415.1 Pipa parva | reverse complement strand
TTTCTGAATCCTGGCACCATAACTTGTATTGGGACGTTTGGATTTTCTATCATTAAAACATGTATATTCATATGGTTATTAAATGCATCTGAGAACTCTCTGTAAAAGTAGCTGCTGGGTAATTGTTTCTCTTTTACTTTTTGAAGGATTGTGACCTAACACAGGATGAAGTGGTTGACTTTTGTAAGATGGTTTGTCTTAGTGTAGCTATTCTACATATTTTGCCCCTTTCCCAGAGAGTCAAGTCCAGAAACATTAGAGCAAAGTGGAATAAAGCTGCATCATCATGTTTACACTTGGTATGTAACTCATAGACTGATTGTTCTGTTATAAATGTGTGAATTTGTAGTTGCATTAGGATTCACTTCAGTTATGTAACATATTGTGGCTCTCTAAGGAGCAGTATAATAAGAACCTATTCCAAAGTTTATGACTCCTGATGGCAGATTCTAGTAGCAGGGAAAGCTGTTTTGCCATTTAAGGTGAGAATGCCAAAACACACTGCAGGTACATATAGACCACCCTCTCCAGGGGGTTGTGATTGAACTCCCTTTGTAGTGGTACTAAGCCAGGCAGCTCAGATGAGATCCTCAAGTAGAGAGCCCAACTCATAAATGGAAAGGTATTGAACCAGCTTTGATTTACACATTCAGGGATATAGAGGTGTTTATATAAATATGCAGCCAAATAATGCAGTTGATGTCATGTAAATATAAGAGTTAATAACTTTCAATTTCAGAGTTCACAATAGTTACACATTTCAAATAAAGAGGTTCAGAATAATTATTTGATTGTGGTTAGTTGGTACTTTAGATTTCACAGTAGTCACACTTTAATGTACTACAGACAGCAGGGATGTAACTTACAGTTGCAGCAGTGCGTTGCATTTACCCTTTGATATGAGTCCTCTGGAATAAATTCACTGACTCTGGAGACTTGGATCTATTTCAATCACTCTCCTGGGCAGACAATGCAGAGGCTGCACTCCCTCTTGGCAGGAATCTGTGGCAGGGTGAAACTTTGATCTGCACCAGGTCCCCTCTCCTGAGCCAGTGCACAGTTGGCAGCCCCCTTTCCCCATGGCACACTACAGGGGTTGCAGCGATGGTGGCCGGGCCCCCTGGAGCATTGGGCCCAGTTGCCACGACAACCACTGTCCACCAATGATTTTTGGGCTGATTTCCTTTTGAAATCCTCTATGCCCCATTCCCTAAAACTGAATCCCTTTGCTAGGTGTCTGTATTTAACAAGACACCTGGGTAACTAGCTCAATGCCAATCATAGTTGGAGTATTGGGGTAAAGACTTCCCAGCTAGCTGGTGCTGTCTTTTACTTCTAAAGTGACTAGTTCAATGGCTTCTATCTAAGCTTGAACAGGTGAGGACCTGCCACCAGCTAGTGGAGGCCCAAGACTAAACTCTTTCCCTGCAAAGCAAGTATCTTTTAACCCCTGTGGAGGTCCTAGATGAAATTACGTATCATACTTTAGCTAAATGAAAAATTATCAATACATTGTTAAATATGACCTGAATGTTATTTTCAATTCTGGTCACTAGGTGGAAGTAGGAAATTGTAAAACAGAACACATTATTGCAGGGGTTTTCAACCTTTGGCTCTCGATCCAGATGTTTCTCTTTTGATGGCTGCATCTGGCTCTTTGACTGTAACAAGCAGTGTTCACATGCAAGCACTGCTCGTTACAGTCTGCTGGCTAAATCGCCGGCAAGCACTGTAGAGACAAAGCTCTCGCTCAGCGATTCCAGGTTGCTAGCCAGTCCAGAGCTGTTGACATCACAGCTCTTTTGGGATGCTATCCAATCCGGAGTTGCTGACATCACCACGCCTCTGGGTTGCTATCCAATTCGGAGCTTCTGACATCACCTATGTGACGTCAGCGGCTCCAGATTCAAAATGGCTGAGCAGAGCCGCACGTATATGGCTCTCTCAGCCAAAAAAATTGCCAACCCCTGCATTATTGTATCTAAGTTCACTATATGAAGATAGTGAATTATACTATAAGAACATATGTGATATACAATAAATTACCCACAGGGTTACATACATGAATTCCATCTCAGAAGTTTCACCTCCTAAATGTATTAATGCCTATGTATGTGCTCAATTCTGAATAAAATGACCTACATGTACACAATATTAAGCTGCACACACATCTGTCTTAAAGGCTAATTTTTGTTTGCTGTCTGGGAGATTAAAGTATTTTTTTCTGAGGGGTAGGCTATTATGTCCTGCACGCGGACATCAGTGAGCACAAAACAGAATGTGCGAAGTGACGCAAAGGATCCGGAGCTCACTTCGCACATTGCTAAATTACCCCTTTGTCTCAAATAAATATATTTATAATATGTTTCAACCTGCTTTGTGGTATAAAAGCAAACTGTGCTTATTGTCTGTAAAAAGCACAGTATTTTTGTATTTTAGAGCTAGTTGTAGGGATTCTATTAAGCACGCTTGGACCATGAGCCAGAGAGATGAGAAGGTTGGGAAATATGACAATATATTAGATTTTTTTTAGTAAGTGAAAGTATTGATATAATTAAAACTTGTCTCAGACTTTACTACCACTAATAATTCCTTCCCTAGTTATCATGATATATAAACTACTTTTTCTGCCCATAACTATGAATAACTATATTTGCATAATGATATTTATGTGGTGCTGTAAGTAAAGGCTAATAAAAATTCTTAAAATAAATAATAATTTGTTTGTAAAATGTTGCACAGTTTCCAAATAACTATTACAAAGCACATGAATTACAAATAGTTTCATGCATATTTATGTCCTTCTCAGTCTGTTAATTTTGTAACAATACTTTTCGTTTATTTAAGCTAAATAAATGTGAGCATATTGCTTTAAACTACATAAACAATGGCTGCAAATGGAAGATAAACTGGACACATGTTCCTGACTTGAATGATGGCTTGCTGTTAAAAAACATTGCATATTACTATGAAAAAGAGAACAGCACAGGTATGCAAATAGTTATCCTCAAAAGCCTATGTCAGTATGCTGATTAGTGTGCTGTACGAAGAGACATATTCATTTCCATTAAGAGCTCCCCAATCTGTCAAAACATCCACATCCTTGAACAATCCCATTTTCCTGATCACTACACTCAGTTTAATCATATGATAAAGCCTCAGTGTGTAGGATTGTGCATTGGCCAATTTATTCATTATTTTTTACCCCTGGCAGAAGAAATCATTAATTAATATGAGTGTCAGGTGTAGCTGCACCTCTGCATATTGGATTATTGAAAATACTGCAAAATTAACATGAACTTGTGCTGATGTAAAGTTACTTCTATTGCATTTCAGATGTTAACAATCAACTCAGTATATCAAAAATAATCTGTCCAGTGATATTCTGTGTCCAGTGATATTCATCTTTACGTGACTGTTTGGGCAGTCTATGGTTTCCTATAAATCTCCATGTAATCATTTTTCACAAAGTACCCCAGAAAACCCATTTGGCTGCAGAATAAAAAAGACCCTTAATTTCAGTGATAACATTTCCACAATTGCTGCATAGAAATAATTGCCAATCCAAATAGAATTTTTTTTTTTACTAATGTTACTTATCCTTTAAACTTAACTTTATTCAGTTGATACATTGTAATTCTGCATTCTTTATTTATGTAATATTTTACTTTTAGGTGTGAGACTGGCATTTGGAAAGAAAATTGAGGAGAAGTATATGTTTTTGTGGGAAACAGTTGTCCAGTTAAACCCAAGTTATGGAATGCAATCATGTGAACTTAGAACAACAACAAGAAATTTTCTTACAAATGACTCAGTCTTAACTGGTAAACAAATAGGAACATTTATGTTTTTATTAGGGTGTTATTTATCAATATTAAAAGATAAGTGCTTGATCATGCATAAAACTAGTTATTTTAGGAACTTTGATGGGTTTTCTGTAGTGGCTATTTAGTTTTAAACAAAGTTAGAAACAATGGCCTACTGACGTGGTCCAGCTGAGTAGCAAAGGTAAAGGAGGCCTATCTGCTCCATACTATACATGAAACAAATTCAGTTAATTCCTTCAGTGTTGGACCAGGATACAGAGAAATCTCCTGGACAGTTTAGGTCTAAGTGGGTCCTGTTGCAATTTTATTCTGTGCCATCATGGCATATTCCTCAAGGTAGTCTAAACAGGTAGGAGTCTGGAGACAAAATGAGGTACGATACAAGAAAATCATAGGGGCTAAAGATGGAGAATAAGAGACAAGAAGAAAACGATTTTATCAATGGGCCTACAATCTCTTGTTTCCTGATGGGCACCAGTACTGCAGTCTAACACTGCATACCATAGAGGAGAGTGCAATCCAGGAGAGCAATTACATTTGTCTACATTTGTCTACATTGCTTCAGGATAACTCACTTTTATTATGTTATAGATAGTGGCATTCTAAGATTATTTGCAGTTGGTCTTTTTTTTTCTGAGATTTTAAATGACTTTCTACTCTGCCTATCATTTTCTGCCTGATGTTAACAGAAGAGAGACAAGGCACTAAAATAACCAATCAGTTGTTTAATACCCTACAAGGAATTTTCCTTCTGTTCCCATAATATTACATGATCAATAAGACGGCATCTCTCAAAATAAGTACTAACAGACCAGGTGATCTTGAATAGGTCACTTTTCCTACAAACCTTTACAGTAGAATAATAATTATAGTAATAACAAATAAAAAATAGGTATAAAGTGGCAACAGATTTAGTGGAGCTGTCCATTTCATTTTGAAATTAGATTTTCATAGAAATAATATTACAACTTAAAGCAAGTTTTAAACAAACAAACCTTTGTAGATATATATACATTTATATTGCATTTATTATATTACAACATGTTTTTATGGTTTCAAGTGAAAAATGAAAGCGTGCCAACCATAGGCTTTGTACCAATGCAATCTGACATTGTTAAAGAATATGCTGGGGACATAATGAAGGAGATGTCATTCTTGAGCAGGTATGTGTAATTCTTTATTAATTTGCTTGTATCAATTATAAACAATTATGATTTTGTAGTTTTTTTATTGTTTAACCATGACACAATTTTTTCAAGAGACTTTAACTTACCACTGTATCACTAGCATGTTATAACTGTTGTAGGAAAGCATTGCTATATTATATATTTTGTTGGTGCGGCTGTGGCAGAAGATTTGTGGAAGCACCAGGACAAGTTGACTTGGAATCAAAGACACAAATGGCAGAATGCAGCCAACACACACACACAGACTATGGGAGAAATTTACTAAAGTCGAAAACAATTTTTTTTCTACCTCTTCGCCTGTTTTCAACCTTTTTGCCCCCATTTTCACCAGTTTTTCACTCTATTGCTTCACTGTATTCAAATATGTACTGACCACTTGACCTTTATAATGCATTTGACAATCACAAATACAAACTGTCTCCCCAGTAAAAGATGATGATGTGTTTACTATGCAATCGTATAGTTGGCAAGTATTTTTAATTACTGTTTTTATACGGTATGTTTAGTACTGATCCAGAAGTAACAACACTGAAAGAAAGGAAATTTTATGATGAACTTTTGCATTGGCATTCTGGACGTCCGCTAAGTGATGACTTTGACAGAACAAAAAATAATTCTGATGGTAAATGTTATTATCCATACCCTCTTTCTAACAATATGTAGTGCTGTTCTCTGACATTTTTTCATATGGTTCTATACATTTTAAATAATCCACTTTCATTTCTGACAAATATATTAAAATTTCTGCAACTGTACAGGCCTTTTTTCTGAAGTAAGTAAGTAAGACCATGCTGCCATGGTTTGTTTACAGCACAATAGTTTAGTTAAGTATCTGTTATATAAATTGCATGTATCTTAGCTGTAAAGGTGAGACAGGACTGTTGTGTTGTTAAAGGGGAAGTAGGCAAATTTTCCCCTATCCAAACATAAAAAAGTGCTTTAATGTTTTATGTAGTGTAATGTAAATCATCATTAATCTGCTTAAACATAGAGTAGGTGTTGGTGCAGACAAAACCATTTTTCTCCAGTAGGAATATCCATTTTGTCTTTTATCTAATTTTGGTGCCTGCAGTCCCAGGCATTTAAGGCTCTTATTGATTAAGAGTGAAATTCTCATCCCCAAATGTATTTGCAAAATTCATTCATTGTGCAAATGTACTATTTAGCATATTCTCTCGACAATGATACAGACTGAGGCATAGTATATTTTATAGCAGTACAGTGGTACCTCGAGATACGAGCTACTCGGCATATGAATTTCTTGAGATACGAGCTGTGACTTGGACCAATTTCCTGTTTGAGATACGAGCTGAAATTTGAGATACGAGCCGTTGGGGCCGGAAAGGATTCATTCCATTTCTGTTATTTTAAATGGGGTTAATTTGTTTGAGTTACAAGCTGTCTTGAGTTAAGAACTCAGTCACAGAACGAATTAAATTCGTATCTCAAGGTACCACTAAAATGGAAACTATACATTTCATTTCTTGGAATGCTTTATAATCCTTTTTAACCCATTCTAGCCTAAACTGAAGCATGAGACATTTATATCTTAAAAAATTATAGAATTTCCCCATCAAAAATAATTTTTTGACTACTCAGTTTTTTGTTTTTTTTAGTATTCTGACTGCACTGTGACTATTCCTATGTACAACACATTTGGTTCCATGCTTAGTATAAGGCTATAGTGAAAAGCACTGTACCAACAGTGTATGTTTCACGTGATATCTGTTCTGCTTGCCCTGTCTTATTTATACCTATTTGCTGCTAGGAAACAATCTTGGTTGCCATGTTGTTTATATTCAGGGTGATGACTAATTGTATGCAAGAAAATGGCAGACTGTAGCAGTGCTTTTAAGCCTCGCAGCAAGCACTGTTGCAGTTTAAGTGGGGCCAGGAGCAGCACTGTGAATGCATATGGTCCTAGTCCTGGTCCTACTGCTGATTATTTACAACTTGAAAACTATGTCTGTGGCATCTCATAGAACCAGAAAGTGTAGGGGTAGTCTTTATTGCTCTAGAAGGAGAGCAGCAAGTAGTCCATCTACTGCACAGCGAGACAGTATAGGCAGACTACCCTTTTGAGAAACTCATTTTGCAGCACCAAAATCACTATTGGCCATGTGCAAAGTGTCTTTCAAAGCAATATTAAAGCTTCTATACACGAATAAGCTCATTTTGTTTTATTATGCATTTTATATATTCTGTATATTTAATCATTATTGGTAAAGTACACAAAGCTTATAAATACTTTACTGTCATGTTTAACAGTGTTAAAAGATTATTTTAATTAAAGATATGTTGCTTAAGCAAGAAAGATTACAAAATGACATTGAAAAAAAAAAAATTTCCAAACAGATTTTAAAGACAAAGAACATGCACTTTGGAGCACTCAAAAATTTCAAACCTTCCAGCGTTTTATTGGACAATCTTTGGTCTCATCACCCAGCACAATTGTATTAGCAAAGGATGAACCTGAGAAGAAATGTGCAGCAGACAAGGTTATTGTGAAGAAAAAAGAACCCAAAGTAAGTCTATATCAAGAATATCTACAGTATATTCACTCACACTCAACTGTCTGTTTGTAACATAAAAATGTGTGGAACTGTAGTTTTACAAAAACAAGACTGCAGCTTTATTTAGATCAGCCTTAAATTCACAAAATTTTAATTTATAATGGCCTTAAATTCTTGGGTCCAAGTCTGGAAAAAAAAGTTTAAGGGCTCTTGTAGGGAGGCATTTTTTCTATCTGATATAAAAGAACACATACTTGACTAAAGTACTTATCAGATGAATTCTTCTACATGGTGCGTGCCTTGCAGAAAGCCTGATGTATTTGTGACTAAAACTTTCCTACTTCTTACTTCTTGATTTGTATTGCTTTGTTTTTGTTTTTCCCTGATCATGGTTTCAGGAATCTTTTACCAGTTAAATAAACAAACCTTCATTTTGACCACTTTCAACTGAACTAGATAATCAAATCCAGGAAGTGTCACAGGATGTTTAATTTGTAAAATATGGCTGTAATCAGGATTGAGAATAACACAGAACAAGTCAAAAAGTCAACTTTCAAGATGACATTTTTACAAGTACTGCATGGAAATAATTTGCACACCATCCCTAATATTAGTGGCTCTTTAATACATTATAAAATTCAACTGGTGCTCATTTTGATTGCATTTAACAATTGATATACAAATCCTTTATCACAGAGTAGGTGTGCATGTGGGCAAGTTCTAATTTAACACATATTCTGCTGTTTAGCAATGAGTCCAAAGGGTGCTGCTTTTACATTACCCATGAAAGTATTTTAAAATAATAAATGCGATTCTGTAACTGACATATTTGTGTTTATAGAAAACAAAAAAAGAGATAATCATAGAAGAAAATCAGAAAAGGATAATTGCAAGAGAAAAAAATAAAGAAGTCGAACAATGGAAAATTATAGCCTCTTCTATTGAAAAAGAAATGAAAGTGAATTTTTTCCCTGGCATACAAAAAATGGACAGTTTTATTAAGAATACCCAGTCCAGATCCGTGAAGTTTCTTGCAGAAATGTCAGCACTGAAAACATGCTTTGAGGTTTGGACTGAGCACTGCAGTATTCACAGTATGTAATATACTTCTATAATTAACAACATATTGACTTTAATTAAAGAAAATTATATTATATGCTATCAGAGGTGTTTCTGTAAGAGTTATTAATTTTCTCTGTGATGTGGGCGCTAAAAATGATACTCTGGAGTATTTAAACATAGATGCTTTGCCCAGGTATGCTGTAAGCAGATGTGTTTTTAAGAAAGTCTCTATTTCTTCTGGACAGGACTATTGTGCTAGTGCATAATAAATTGACAGTAACTGTCATCATTATAAAAGTAAATGAAAAATTCACATGTAGCAAGTTGAAATCTATTGTATACTGTTGATTTTCTTTTGTACCTCTGCCACTGGTGTTGAATTGTTGCTGTGAGTCAGTTACTGTACCCAAATCAGCTAGTTGTAAAATATATTTAGGGATTCACCCTAGTAAATGTAGATGTACTTACTATCATGCTTTTCACCTAAGTGGAGCCTTATGTCATGCTGTAGGTTGGATGTTTGTGCCTTGTTGTTTCAGTTACACTATGAAAAGTTAGCAAAGGAAGGGAACTTCCTTTTCCACTCTCTTGGAGGTGGAAGAAACCCTGCAAATAGTTCAGATTAGAACTGAATATTAGTGTCAGGCCTCTAGCAAGCAAGGATACCTCTGCAACCCCAACCAGGTATAGTATATGCTGTGTTTTCTTGACAGGGTGTATGAGTGATTCTTTCTATTGACCTCTCCTGTTCTATTTATGTGTCAAGCTGCTTTCTTTTACTGGGACAGTATGGAAGGAGAATAGGATGTGGTCAGGAGGGGGGATTTTCTGCAGAATGAAAATAGAAGTAGGAAATGAAGACTAAGTATGAAAAAGCATGCTTTGTTGTGTAGACAGGAGAATGAGAATGAGTTCTGTGTTGAACTATGCTGACTAACCCTACTTTCTTTGAATCCCTCATATATAAGAGAGAGAGAGAGTACAATGTATGTACAGACACCACTGCCAGAGTATTTTATACAAAAGTACCAACCTTTCAACCTATTGTGTTGCATTGCACATCTGAAGCACTTAAAGTTCCTGAGACAAGTTCTAACTGAGACTGAATGAGAATGAGCGCATGCCCACGGGCATTTTGTGTGATTGACAAAAATCTTCTCTCACACCTTATAAATACATACAGAAACAGATATAATATAGTCATATGGTACAATGCACATGTGCATATCATAATGTGTTTCTCAGATTGTGTTGAAATCAGTTTTTTTCAGATACATCAAGCATGAGTTTTAGTCTACTAATGTACAACTGTCAAATGTAATAAGAATATCTGCATTGACTAGAAAGTGTTTGACAACTGTTTGAAAACCTGTGCTAAATACTTAGTGAGTTTATGTGTGCCTTTATAAACTGATGCACATTTACAAACTATGTGTGTTTCTGTGTTTTCCAAATGCCTGTGTTGACAGTTTCTCCACATACTTGGCTTTTGTTCTTATAATTTAAATATGTAACTACTGTTAATTTTTTTTATTTAGGAGAAGAGAGAGATCTTAATATTGCGGTGGAAATTATGAAGAAGATACAATGCCTTCTGAACAACTACCAGGATATGCTGACTAAGAAGGAGGAAGAAAAGATATCTGAATACCTTCATTTCCTGGGATTTCAAAATCTGGAATGTTTGATACCATACACGGAGGTAGTTAACTAACAAATGACTTTCAGTTCTAAGCCCTAACATTATTATTTATTCATTCTTATATAGCGCTACTATTTTACGCAGCGCTTTATAGAGATTCATCATTCACTTCAGTCCCTGCCCCATGGAGCTTACAATCTAGTTTCCCTAATTTGTCACAAACACACAGATGTATGTTTTTGGATTTGTGGGAGGAAACCGGAGTGCCCGGAGGAAACCCACGCAAGTGCAGGGAGAACATACAAACTCCATGCAGATGAAGTCCAGGGTGACATACGGATATTTATTTAATGAAATGCTGTGTATCAGTGATGGCCAACCTTTTTCGGCCTGGGGGCCATATAAATTTCCGACATGTTTGTCACGGGCCGCTTCACCGCAAAAATACGAAAAATGAAAAAAATTAGAGCAGATAAAGTCACATATCCCAGAAGCTCCAGCAGCAGGAGACTTCCAGGAGGTGGGCAGGTAGCCACATTATACTGAGCTCTGAAACAAAGATAAGAGGTTCAGAGAAGCAGAACCGAGAGTGAAGCAAAACTAGCTGTAAAGTTTACAGAATTGACACTGTTGTGCGGATAGCATTGGAGGCCGGATATGGCCCGCGGGCCGTAGGTTGTGCACCACTGCTGTGTATTGTTATTATATGCAGCTCAAGTAGTGATTTAATGGACTTTGACAAGAAAAGGGAATCATTAGCCAGTCTCTGCTCAGTTTCAGAAATGTCTGTTGTCTACTACTGAGTTCTGTCCTATAAACTACCCAGTGCCATTTTTGGTTATTTTAAAGTTCTTTTCCTGCCCAATGGCTTTACAATTACTATCTAGTACAATTACAAAATGGGCACTGTCTATTGCTAATATATGCAGCCTTGGTGCCATTACACAAAGCTCCTTTGCTGCTTCTTACTGTGCCATTGCAATAACACAGAACACCCTTACTATAGCAGTGCCCCTTTACAATTCCACTGATTTTCGACAGTGCCCCTTTACCATGCTGATACCTATAGACAATGCTAACCAGGGTTCGACTGGTCCACTGGGACACTGGGGGAAATTGCAGTGGGCTCTGGTGTCCCCTAAGCAGAAGTTTAATAGCATGACTCATATTTCCAGTTTGTTCTTCCTTAGCATCATAAGAACATGTTGCACTATGATTGGTTAGGTGCTTCACCTCTGACCTGTTCAGTTTAATTATAGAGTAGCAGGGCTGATTTTCAGCTGGGTCAAGATCGATGTGGCTTTAAGTCATGTGACTGCGGGTCCTGCGGTCAGATGACCTAAGCCAATTTACCAGTAAATCTCTATTAAATTTATTG
>WMED01006153.1:0-18752 GCA_019650415.1 Pipa parva | reverse complement strand
AACCCCAGCCCTTTTAAAAGTTATTTTCTGGTTAAAGACATAACTTGATTTAGTCAGTATCCAGCCACTGAAGTCCAGATCTCTAATCTCTTATAGTTAGTCTGACAGAGTGGTAACATGCTGGGATAGTTTTTCAGAACTTCCAAGGACCAGCGCTAGAGTAATTAATTATGTCAAAATGGATAAGCTGTTCTTTCTACTGGAGCTTGCAGTCTATTATATCATGCATTTCTAGTCAACCAATCACAAACTATAAGGCTCAGATCTGGGGATTCTCTTGCAACAAAGGTCATACCTCCTTGTGGGGGTTAAGGGTGAAGACTGGGGATCCCCTAGAATCTGTGCCATGGGTGGGACCAACACCAAACCCACTGTGTTGTCCTGCAAAAACCTGTTTTCCTGACAGGAGGGGTCTTTTCCTTATTATTGCTCCTCGAGTTCCCATTTCCATATTTAAACATATTTCAATACATTTGAATTGTAATAAGATACACACATTTTTTATTCTTCCTTTTAGTGACTAGGTCCTCAGTCAATTGCCTTTCATTTTAATGATAGTATTGCTGGTACCCACATATTTAAACATAAGCACATTAATATCGGTTCACATTGTATGCCATTTGTTATAATGTATGAGATAACTTGAAGTGCACATGAATGAAATCCCAGGCAACATCCTAATGCTGCAAATATTAAATCTTTTTAGAATGTTTTCTGTATTCCATGTAGTATCAGTATACAATGGAAGACATCCATAGAAGACAGTCATTCCTGTGCTTGCTAAACATTAGTAAAATGAAGAACTCTTACCAAACCCCACCTTTAGGTTTCCAAATCAGTGCTTCTTTGTGCGTAGGAATCCTATATAAAATTAGATTGATGCCACAAATGTTGAAAAATCTCCCTGCTCCTCTTCTTGGCATGAATTGCACTACAGAATAACTATGGCAGAATAAAAATAAGAATGAATGCGCATATGTAATAAAGTTGCTGAAAGTACTTTGGCTGAGTGTGCAGAGCAAAGATGATATGCCTTTACGCAGGCGGGAATTCTGATGAAAATTGGAAATATTGCATGACACACAAACTCCCTTAAAGATTAGAAATCCAAAAAGCTGTGAAATATTCCTCAACCGTCTTGTAATGTTTTCAAAATACACAAGAAATTGCAGCTGTTTATTATAGCGCAGGAAATCTCTTAGAGAATGTTACTGTACCCCCCCCTAAGGTGACAAAAACAACAGCACAGAAGCAGATTCATAAAAAATAGCTCAGTTTCTTTAAAATAATTCAATGTGTAACTCCAGCAAGTTGCACGTATTTAATTTTGTACAGGTAATTTGGGTTATCTGCAATGACCAATATTGTCTCCTAAACAAATCATTTATAAGCTTTAATTGGAGAAAAGAGAGATGCCTTTTGCCTCAAAGAGCCCATCAGCAAGCTGTCCTTTCTGTTTTATCAGTAAGCAAAGCTGAAAACAAATAACAGATGGGGTTGTCCCTTAGCGGTAGCAAGGAATGTTTATGAAATATTGCACAATCTCTATTCAGTATATAAAGCCTCCAGTAGGTAAAGATCAGAAGAAGAGATGTGTGAGGAAAGATGAATGCATCAGATCAAAGATGATTTAGTTTCAGTAAACTCAGTTTTCTAGACAGGGATCTGTAACCATCTACTGTGTTTTATAAGCACTGAAGCTGTGAAATAAAATGCCTGCAACATTATTATATGAAAGTAAAAGAAATACACTTATTGTTCTCTTATAGGTTTGGCTTCCACTTGTAGCGAGAGAGTGAGAGATTACTTAGAAAAAGATATCACCAAATTCAATCATCTGTATGTAATGAACAGATGTTGATCAGCACCTATTTCATTCAGAATTAATGTTAGATCAAAGAAAAAAAAAATATCAGTAGAAAGCTCTAATATATTACCGCATGATTACAAGTATGTCATGTCCTGTAGCTAGTAGGGTTTCTGACTTTCCACCATAAACTCAGTAAAAACTAGGCCGGATTTTCGTGACTGAGAATGAAAAATTTTTATCACAAAATACATTACCCTATCCTGCCCCTACTAGTGTAGACAAAATGTTCCCTGAATGCTTCTTGGAGAGTGTTGAGTGGGAAACCTTTACTATTAATTCTAGAGAGTCCTTTTGCTTTTGCAACTTTCTAAATGTTTTATTTTTGAGAAAGGTTTGTCCTTTATATGAATGTTCCAGTAAAAAATATATATATATTGGTTGTCAATAATAACTTTTTTAAAAAGTCAGTGAAAACTTTGTCAAGGTTTGGCAACCCCATTAACTGGTGCTTATATCCATGCTTATCAGATGCCCTCTAAAATGTATTTGGTAGGAGAATAGGTAGGAACTGTTACTAACAGGAACAGGACTGATAATTTTGCATATTATTACGGTCCATAGGCTGCCATATATGTAGGTGTAAATCACAGGGGGCATTGCTTTGGATATTTTATAAGTTTTACTACCCTAAACTGAAAGAAACATTAATCCTGTTTTATTAATAATTTGCCTTTGTATTTGTCTTGCAGAAACATTAAAGGAGATTTTTCATGAAATTCCAACGAGTTGCTTAAAGGTCCTAACTCCCATTCATTTACCACTTCCCTGTCTTTGGGTAATCGGCAAATTCTGTAATGTGGCAAATTCTCAACCAATCTATATCTCTGCTAAGCCTTCATGGCCCTAAGGTTTTTAATCACATATCTACCTACCGGTACTTAATTTCTCTCAAAGTGAACTTAGCTTTATTTTTCACTATGATATTATCAACATGCTCATCATGTTTCAGAAATTCCCAATTTTTTTTTTTTATTATAATCTTGATCTTTTTTGCATCTTTACTGAATTGGGTAATAAATAATCATTTTACATTAGGTATTTACATTACACAGGTATTTATATTGGCGCATATACACTGCGCATAAAAAAAATGCATACCGCAAATCCTTATGCCCTATGCGAGTGAATGCTTCTTGCTAAGTATTTGACGAGCACACGGATGTGATGCGAAGAATGCTGCCAGATAGGAGGAGCCGGGAACGCCGAGGGAGCATTCACACTGCATCGGGTAAATATAATAGAAATGTGCATCCAGAAGATTTTCCTGAGTATTTTTGCTTTTCTAAAAGCGCAGCGCATAAATGCAGATAGTCTGAACCTGGCCTTAAGGGAGACTAAAAGCATAATTATAGTGTAGTAGTTCTCTTAAATAAGAGAGATTAGATAAAATTACACTTACATTAAAATGATTGAAATAATAACTAATTTAATGAGTTGTACTCAGATTAAAAAGTCTAAGACAGTTAAACATTTTATGGGGTATTCCTCCAACATGTTTCATCTACATGAATTCTGTACGAACTGTGGATTTGCTCAGAATCATGTCAAGTGATGATATTAGTAACTACACCAATAAGTGAAAAAAGGTGCTCTATGAAAAAATCTAGTCTGAGAATGAGTTGCAGATGTAAGAAATTGAGAGGGGAATTCAGGATAGTCCGAAGTGAGGTGCAGAGTCTTCGCCTCACTTCGGACTGACTGATCTGCGCTCACTGATGTCCTGCACGCAGACATCAGCGAGCGCATTAAAGGGATTCCGGTCTCGGCGAGACAACTCTTTTGCTCGGACTATCCTGAATTTCCCCCTTAGAGACATATTTATTAAAGTGTGAATAGTACCATAGCTGCATGAATCTGAGACAATTTGCCACTTCTTTAATTTATGATATTAAAATTATTCTCTGTGTGAGGCCAATTCACTCATAGTTCACATCATGACACCGACAATGCATTTATGCACCATTTTCTTCCGTGGGTATTTATAATGGAGAGTAAAGTTTATTTTGACGTTTTCAATTCACTTCTGTTAATTTTTCCCAAATTTCATGATCAGTCTGCCAAAAAATTGCATATTTATTTAAAATTTGGAAAAAAAAATAATTTGAGGTGATTTGAATTAAAATGACATGAAAAATAACTTAATCAAAATTTAATGATTAGTTACCAATGCTTTCACCCTTATTGCAGCTGTAATCTAAGTGTAATTTATTCTTGATGCAGTGATTGCACCCCGTGCAATTCAAAAAAGTGAACAACTTTACTGTAGAAAAGCCAGTGTATATATATATATAAATAGATGAGCTTTCAAGAGGTCTGTCCTCCCTTTCTCAAATCTTCAAGCAATATACTGAATATACGATATGTGTGTGTGTGTATCTAAACAAAAAGCAGTACCCTGAAACTGCCACTAGGGGTAGCACAGACCAAAGACAAAATCATCCTTCTATCTCTGGTTTCTACTGATTATTTATTTATTTTGAGCAGAAAGTCTGCATGATAAAGATATGCTGTGGAGAGGATTATTAATGAATACATTTGTGCATGATGTATCTATCTACTGCACACCCTCCCTGTGTTTTTTTGTGTCTTGTGCTCTGTCTGTATGTCTTAATTTATTCTTAAACTTTGCCTCACTGTATAGGTTAATTAATAAACATGACAGACAACGGGAGGCTGGCAATGTGCCCTTTCACATCCTGCATATGGGCACATAAGCGTCATTTTGATTTGGTATCCAACTGGTACAATTAACAGGCCTGTTTTTTGAGAGGACAGTGTCTATTAAATTAAACAGTTAATGTGACTACAGTGTTTCACCCCCTGCTAATTCTTATGCCACCATAAATCACCTGCCTGTTTATTTCCATAAAAATTCAATTACAGCTCAAGCTATTTCTTCTACTTATGTGAGCAATTAGCTCTAGCACTCTTCACCCTACCAGAACTTTAAGACTTTGCTATAGTTATTTGTTGTTTTCTTTCCCTGTGCGATTACTCTGTCAGATGCCATAGAATGACTGCTTTAAAAGCCAGAGAAAGGGAAGGATTTTGTCTCTTTCTGCAGTAAGCCTGTATTGCATTATATGAAAGAGGTCCAGATGGTGCTCTGTTCTATACAGGTAGAATACCTAGGTTTGACACTAATTGCTTGCTTTAATGCATTGGAAACAAATATCAAAATAGAAAATCGGTTGGCGCTTTTTAAACTTGGCAAGGAATAAACAAATGTGACTAAAGAAAATGGGAATGGCATGTAAAAAGTCAGAATGAAGACAGTAGGAAATGTATAAGATGTTTTCTGTTTTTTAACACAGTAACACACACAAACACCTGAGGGTTTTTAACACAATTTCAACAGGTTTATGAGAGTCACACCTCAAAGCTGTATTACAGAAAATAATGGCATCTATACTATTTCAGACTTCAGTCTATTGTAATTCCATTTCTCGCTGGATAACATCAGTTATTATACATAGGAAATTTCCAGGCCCAAGACTAATTAGAGTGTGTGGGGCGGGGGAATGATCTACTTCACTTGTAAAAAACCAAATTGGCAAAATAGTAAAATAAATTAAGCCACAAATTGCACTTAAATGTTAGTTATTTAGACAAGGTAGTTTGGTGAGTTTATTGTTCCCTGAAGGGGCTTTTCAAGCTTTGCAACATCTTCTAGTGGGTTGGTTGCATTAAATAGTGTGGGTGGTGGTTGCTATTATCCCAAAGACTAATTATTGTTATGGGACATTGTTCAGCTGAACTGAACTGCATTTACTGTAACTAATCATATTAATGTCAATATATTATTTGAAATTCTGGTTAAACAAAGACAACATCCACCGATAGTACTGAAGTAAAAAAAAAAAAGGGAAAATGGTTAAAATGCTATATATCTAGATCTTTCTTTAACCTTGCTTTGAGTTGTGGTCTTGAAACGCTTTCACTTAAATGCAGTATGGCTATAGAACTTTTATCTCTGCACTAAATGATCTAGAAACATGCTAAATGGTGGATGCGTGAAAGTAATATAACTGTAATGTTACAAAGTTATTAAGGTTTATTAAATTCTTTCTGAAAATTGCATTTGGCTTCAGGTGATTTGAGATGGTGTAGACGTGACTTCAACTGTAGTAATTCATGGATCCCATTTTCTTTTATACCTCAATTTGAATGCAGAATTATTCTTATCTGAAGAAAGTATTGCCTCCCAGAACATTTCAAACTGATAAACCAGAAAACATCCAGTATATATATTCTTTTCTATAAAAAGTATTAGAAATGGATGTGAAAACTTGAATGCAATTGTTCGGTAAACTTTTGAAATAACAGAGAAGTGTAGCTCTATGTTTCTGTATTCTCTTATTTATGTTGTTATTAAAAATGTAAAATAATAGTAAGAATATTCTATCTGCTCTTCGATTATAAGTTTGTGTTTGGTTTAAGATCTGTCACATTCTGAAATGGTTTTCTGGTTTTAATACTTTTTGTTGATTTTTTTTTCGGCTTTCAGAACCTAATTTTGAAGAGATTTTGTTTATCCAACAACTTTCCCATGAGAACACAATAGAATATGTTATGCCAGGAGTGCCTCACAGCTTTCAGGCAAATCAGATTAAAAAAAAGGTTGATTCTCCTATTAGTACATACAGCTGAGTAAAAATATACTAAATCATATTGGAAAGTCCAACATTATCGAACATGTTTAGGTTAAAAAAAAAATTTGCAAGAAGGAAAGAGAGATGTTATGAATGAGGACGGCTCAGGTATGCTAAAGAAGTAAACCTTTAGTAAATCTTCTCCATTTTTGTTTCCCCTTTATAAACACATGTAAAGTACATTACTTAATGCATTAATCATTTTTTTTTAATTTGAAAATTTTTATTGCTTTGATATTCGTATTGAAAATACAATGACATTTGAGATTTGTGCATTTCTAGAAAACAAGAATAAACAGTTTTCAAACCATCAAACAATACAGTAGATTAATAAATGTGTTACTACTTTAAAAAGTTTTTATTGTGTTGGGCTAAATGATGTTTATCCACAAATATATATATATATATGGTGTGTAACAAGGTAATGTCAAACAAAACTATTTCATTTATGCTTTTTCACCTTGTTTTGCATGAAAGAATATGATGCAAAATGACCTGTCAATTTCAATGACTGATTTAATATTTTTCATTGTGTTATCCTTACAGTACATTACAAAACAAAATGCAAGATAATGTAATTTTCCCATATTCCTTCTGTTCTATTGCTTTATTGCTGTAATTTAGAAAAACAGACTGCAAACTACCAGTCTCTAAAATTTACCTCAAGGCATCACTGTGTAATTGCTATCCATTATGCAGAATAAGCAGTTGAAAAGTCTGCTGGCAGCAATTCACCTTTCAGATAACTTCCAGTTTTTAAAGCAAAGAAAAGTTATAAATAAGGAATATTTATTTATTTATATTGATATGGAGATTAAAGTAAAATATTATCATGGCTATTTTAAGAAGGGTGTTTTTCTTATTTTTATTCTACCTCCCCCCAGCAAAACTAATACATTTAACCCATTAAATTGCCAGGTCACATGACTGCATGTGCCATTGTCACATGACCTAAAGCACGCCAAGTCAGGTCCTGGACCCGGCTACACCTGGATAAAATTAGCCCTGAATTTTGGCATGGTATATCATTACTGTGATTCTTTGATTTCTCCAATTCCATCTAAATCCTTATTGAGTAGGATTTTGGGAACAAAATCAGTGAGCACTACAATGGAAATTATTTAAGTGGTAAGTATCAAAGTGATGTTATGCCAAAATGTCCCATTTCAATTATTATTGTTTGATAACTACAATGCCAGGACAAGGTTTAATTGCGCCTCAGGCAACAATGCCAAAATGCACCCCCCAGCAGTCTTTCCTCTGCTGTGCCCTATATAGTGCAGCAGTACCCCCCATATAGTGCACTATAGTGCATCAGGTAAAGTGGTGCTAGGTAGTGTGTAGCTCTGCAATTTTCAAGTTCCTTTTTCTCACCCTCCCGTTCTCCATATTGTGGTGCTCCAACCTTCACTTTCCAGATACTGCGCTGCCCCACAACACCTCCCCATTCCTCATACTGTGCTTTATTGTCCCACAACACCCCCCATTCCTCATACTTTTCTGCCTGTTCCATAACACCTCATAGTAGCCATATTATACTAACTCCAGAACCCCTCTCACACTCTGTGCTGTCCCCACAACCCCTTCCCTCCCTACTTCCTGCCCTCTGAAGGAGGGGGGATCCGCTATCTTGGTGTTCCTCCTCCTTTTTTCTGTCCATACCTACCTCTTCCCTGGCCTGGCTGTAACTGCTCTAATGCTTAACACTACAGCGATCCTCTCCCCAGCGCTGAGTTTAACTTCTTGTGAGATGATTACAAGAAGTTAAAGGCAATGCTGTGGGGGGGGGGGGGGGGGGGGGAGAGAGGAACGCAGTAGTGCTAGAGCAGACACAGCTGGGTTAGGGGTCAGGGAAGGTAGTTAGGTGCAGGGAAAAAGAGGGGGGAGCACCAAGATAGCAACCCCCCTACAGAAGCGCCCTAGTCCTACCCCTCGGCCCAACCTTGAATAACTATGACCCTTATTTCACAATGCAACATTGTTGGATTACTGTTAACACACAGCTAGAGAAAAGTACACAATGAAAATGTTTTAAGATATTTTTTCAGAGCATTCAGATGAAGATATCTTGAATACAGCGACTGAATGCCAACCTTTAATTACAGTGAGTGTAAAGAGGTGTATTTCTGTACTCCATTTAAGTTTGATACTGTTTTTAAAAAGCAACCCTCCCTGCCCTCCAAAAGGGGTTGCTTACAGAACTAACAAAAAATGTTTACTGGTCACAAATAGGCTTCTATATTTCCCATTGACAAAAGTTGAATGAGAAGGCCATATTTTTCCACAGAATCTCATAAATTTTACTAAGGTAGTAGACACTCTGTACAGTTCAAAAGAGGGCAAATGAAATGATGCATGGCCCTGATAACAGTTCACAAGAAATGGATTCTTAACCATCAGCCTGTTGTAAGGTTTCACCATAAGGAATTTGGGCAGAGTAGGAGGCAGCTGTGTGGGTCCAGAGGGACTTGGCACATGCTAACCCTATGGCACGGAATCTAAGGAACTCCCTGGTTTTCACCATTGACCCCCACAAGTGGGTGTGGGTTTTGCTGCAGGGAGTTCCCAGGTCATGGCCCCTAGGGTAGCTGTCCACTGGTGGATAGAGTAGAGTAGAGTATCTAGAGACTGAGCCAAATAGATTTAACAGCAGGCTAACAGACGAGTGGAGAGTAACCTAAGTTCAGGAAACAGGTAGAGAACTTTATTCAGAGAGTCAGGATCAGGCAAATTTCTAGAAACAGGTAACTGTGGCAGGAAACAGGAGCTAGGGAGAGTGAGCCTTATATAGGCTAAGTGACAGGCACGCACCTGCGTCATACTTACCGTGGCATACTTACCTTAGCACCGCACAAATGTGATGAATATGCAAACTCACGAGGAGAGCACCAGTAAGTGCGACTCCTCACACCTGTCTAGTTAACAAGAGAGGAAGGAGTGGGGCAAGCTGTTCACAAGGGCACACAGCTAATGAAAGCAAATTACCCAAGTGTTAGTGTAATTAAAGGTAGCTAGAGCTCTGCAAATGTTAAGAGATGATATTTGCCATGAGGCCTGGGCCCCTCAATGCTGGCAGAAGGATCCACTGGCCCATCATGACTTTTGTGTAAATTGCTTGTGGTGGATACTAGAGCATGAAGGCAGTAAATATACATAAGAAACATCAAAATATCTATGTATAAAAGTGCTTCATGGGGCTATCTTAATGTAATATAGTGAGCAACAAGAACCTTGACTTAAACCCCCAATTCACTACCTTTGAGGCAGCAAAGTCAATTCAGTATATTCATGCCTATAAACCTCAGTGAAGTCTCATTTTGCAACATGATGAAATACCTTAAAAAGACACATACATGTACATCCAGTGTGGTTTGGTGAGGTGTTAGAGAATTGGACACATCTCTGAGGTTAATATACTAATATGCAAATATGACATGTGTATTCATGCAGCAAGAGGATTATTTGCACTTTGTTGAATTTACCCCTTAGGATTATATGGTATACACATCAACTGTGACTCACAGTTGATGTGTATAGCTGACGTATAGCTGTGTCTCTTTTCCAGCTAACAAGATGTGGATAGTTCACTTGCAGCAATGCCCTCTTTGTAGAGGTTATGGGTGAAGACTGAGAACCCCTTAGACTCCGCCCTAAGATTAACCAGTGTTAACTCCACTATTGGAAAAGGTTCCACAAAGAGTATCCCTTCTGATGTTTCAACTCAGCCTAAGACCCTGCAGGGGATATATGTGTCGTGTATTAAATATCAATACAACAATTCCACATTTCTGGAAGTTAAATAGTGCAGACTAATATAAAGGAACACTGACAGTGAACAAACCAAAGTTTTTCCGCACAAAACCAATCAAGGGCATTTTAAGGCAAGTTCAGGCTTTAAATAGAGCTGGAAAATGCTGAGATATACCAGTGCTGATAATATGCATGCAGCCAACCAACTCAATACTGCCCTAAAGGGGAGCAAGCATACAGATGCAATGCTGTTTAAATACCCACTGCAGAGTAGCTACAGCAATGGCAGCAGGTCTGAGATTCAAGCTCATGAACAGGTACTATATTTACCTGTATAATAATTAGCATTAATGTGGTTGTGGCCAGACTAAATATTTTTGTAGAACAAACAATATAAGGGTTTCTAGGGAAAATAGGCACAGATTATGCTATACAATGAAAGTAGGAAGTAGTACAAATAATAAAATATTAGCAAGGTTCAAGAAAAGGAATATAATAGAAGAAAAAATAAATTCAGATTTGAAAATGTGATTAAGTGAAATATCTGATAAGGATTAAAAAATATAATGTGAATTGCATGGGACATCTTTACCAAAGATAATTTGGTAATTTTTTCAGCGATTAAAATTAAAACCAAAATGAAAAAAAGTGAAACAAAATACAGTAAAGCTGGATGCGTTTGATGTTTTTGAACTATTTCAGTGCAGTTTTGCAGTTTACAACTCACAACTGTAAATGCAGGAAAACTTGCCTATTTTTAATGATATTGCTGTTTCTCCTATTTATCTGTTCTAAGCCAATTTTACTGAGAAAAATAATTTGTCTGCCTTCCGACTGTATATACTCATTATTCCCTATGGAGTTGGTCCTATCATTTAGCCAAAGCCCAAAATGTTTTCCCACAGAAAAAGTATATCAATATGGATCTGTAATGGTACAAGACCCTCATAGAAAAACATTGCAAAATGTTCCCTCATCAACTGATCGATATTTCTTGATAACAATGTATTTCAGTGGTGAAACATTTTTAATGATCCTTGAGAAATCATAGAAATTAAAAAGTACAGTGCAATAAAAATTGACAGCAAAACAGAATGAAACAAATTGATATGGTTGAAATAACTGGGCAAAATGTATTAAACTCGAAAAGGCCTTTTAAATTTTTCCCCTGTAGATCTTGGCTGTTAGATATTTTTCAAAACTTTTCATTGGAATTTTTCCATGGATTTTTCGATGGAAAGGTAGCTAACTAGCATTACTTTTCATTAGTAGTTCAATATGGCATTCATGATACTGGTGCAATTTGACATTTTGCTTTGTACTATGGCAGATTATTGCATTCCACCTAAAATGACTTACATGAATATAGAAAAATATTCCTCCTAGTGAAATTTTTCTTTGGAATTGCATTAACAGGACAGGGCAAATGCACTTTATTCCAAGTGACATTTGCTAACTTAATGAGGATTGATCATGTGTCCCCCTTTAAATAAGATTTTGCTTAAAGCATTAAAATGAAATAAAAAGTGACTTTTTGTAAAGAGAGATTACTTCAGTCTCTGTGTTTTCTAAAGATTTAATTTAAAGATTAAATTGAACTAAATGAGTTTGTACCATTTGTACCTCCAGCAACCAGTGAATTATTACAGTAAGCAAATGGCTGAAGGGATGAAAACTGACTGGACCTATTCCTTTACTTTGCTTTGGTGTGGGTAACTGATTCCAGCGCACTGTAGAAATATAAAATAAAATTCTTGTTTTTATGACATTGATACAATGAAAACTGACATGTTCACTGAAATAAACTACGCCTCTGGAATGTCTCTAACTAATGGATCATATAACATGAACTTTGTCAACATGATTTATATTTTACAATAAAGTTTTGTTGACATATCTATTCAGTATCAGTGTTCCACGCTAACATTTAGCATGTGGCAGTATTTTAGAGACACAGCCTTTGGTTACATTCCAAATCCTTTGTTTGCATTGCATATATATAGTTTTCTCTTAACAGTATAATAAGAAAATAATCTATTATGACTTAAAAAGATATGATTAAACTCAACTTGAACCTATTTAACAGTGCATTTTATAACACTTTTATCAAGGGGCATAATCTCCCTCTTACCTTTTTACATTTTTTACTTACTATTTTGTTTTAGTTTCCCCCATCTATCAAATTAAATATCAAAAAATTAAAACATTTCCACCTATTTTGCTATTTTGTTCCCATAGTTTAAGGGGGACATTAAATAAAGACAAATTTGGGCACAATTTAATGAAGTCGAAAATGATTATTTTGAGTTTTTTGGGGTGTTTTTCACCATGAAAACAGGAGAAAAGGTCAAAAATGACATTATCCACCTTTTCACCCCCCCTATTGAAAAGGGATATTGATATTGATCTGTAATGGAAGGGACCCTCATAGACACACTTTGCAAACAACTGTCAACAGATCAATTTTTTGATTACACTTTATTTCAACGGGTAAACATTTTTATTGATCCTTTATAATTCAGGGAAATTGAAAAGTACAGAGAAATGAAAATTGAGGGGGGAATTCACCATAGTGTGAAGTGAGCTCCGGATCTTTCGCCTCACTTTGCACAGACTGTTATGCGCTCACTGATGTCCTGCACGCGGACATCAGCGAACGCTTTAAAGGGATTCCAGTCTTGGCGAGGCAACTCGAGTGGTCTCGCTGAGACTGGAATCATTTTAAAGTGCTCGCTGATGTCCGCGTGCAGGACATCAGTGAGCGCATAACAGTCTGTGCGAAGTGAGGCGAAAGATCCGGACCTCACTTCGCACTATGGTGAATTCCCCCTGACAGTGAAATGGGGTGAAATCAATCAATATGATTAAAATGTTAGTGCCTATTTTTACTACATAGCTGCCGAAAGGAAATAATCATTTCTGTGATGAACAATTTCCAGCCAGATTTTTAGTGTTATGCAAAACCAGTGAAAACCTGACACTAACATGAACTCATTGGAAGAAAAACAAAAAAGTCGATTTGCCCATTTATGCATGATCGTCTGACCATCTTACCAAGAGCAATGTTTATATTGTTATCTGGTCAACAGCTGCTTTAACATTTGAAAGATTCAATCACATCAGATCAATTGTTTTTTCATAAGTAATCTCATGCAATGCTTTTTTACACTCTACTAAACTATGTCTTTTTAAGTGAGACATGGGGAGAATTTATTAGGCAACACAATTTCCTTCTTTTGTTACATTTCCTACCATTTATGGTGGATGGAAGAGGAAATGGTCATCAATAAAAATGCCCATTTTCTTAGTTCATTCTATTCCGTTTACTCATTCCAACTGTTCTATTGCATATTTATTTGTTGTTTGCGTTTTATCTGTTTTTGCTGCACAGCTATAATCATACATAGAAAAACATTTATTCACCACACTCTTGGATTTCTTAAAAAAAAAACTTATTTGTCAACATTTTTAAGACAACCTTATGGCTGTTATACAACCTTATAAATACAGGAAAATTCAACAGTGCAATAAAGAAATATGTATGATTATGACGTTGCATTCTTCTTTCAGCCCACACCAGGTATAGGTAATTGGAGATGCATATCATTTTGGAGGTTTTCTGCACAAAGGTTTATGTTTGGTCTCAAATAATGAACAATTTTTAGAAAAATAAAAATGTTTCTATTTCTAGCAGAAATAGAAAAAAACTAGCAGATTTCTGCAACAGATGGACCTCAAATAAGGTAAAAACATCCAACTTCTTATAGTATCACAGATAATGTTCTTTTTTTTTAATTACGTCAAACCACAACAGCACAGCCGAGCTTCACCATGTGACACGCAGATTAATGACATCACTGCCAGGCGTCATCAATGCGTGGTTGCCCCTTTCCATAGGTGTGTGCACATTAGGATTTGTCTGGTCATTTTCTGAACATTTTCTAAGCCTTTTGAGTGAAAGGTCACTTATAATAGCACCAAGAACTCTGCTGAAAGTCTCCCAATTCACCAGTTACATTTGACTAAGTCAAATCCTCATGAAAATGCCAGTACATGTGGATGGATTGCCATTCTGACACATAACTAATACTTGAATGGTTGTTGAACAACAAACAGGCTAGAAGTGGTGTGTACATATCCAATTTCCATAATGTCACAAACTGTAAGACAGTTTGCTACAACACAGAAAATAACAATCTTTTGCAAGTTGGAGAAGTAGCGAATTATTACAAATTTGCACATCTACATGCCGCACAATTTAAACCTGTATCAGCATGACAGTGTCAGACTTAATAGGAATAATATCAATCTAAACCACTCATCTCTTAAAGATTCTTAAAGAATCTGAAGCAAACAATGCAAAAGAATTTAAATGTAACATTTCTCAAAGGTGACTATTTTGTACAGGAAATATCTACCTGTCAAAGCCATGCTGATAGAAATGCAAAGGATGTATTTCTTTCTTTGTAACAAATATCCTTATTTATTTTTGTTTTTTTATTTTTGCTACTTTCAGGCTTTTTTTTTTTTTTTCCTAAACAAATTGGAACCTCCTGACACCAGTCTCAGGAAACAAAGTCAAAGAGCACAGTATTTTCCGCATGCTGAAAATCAAATGAAAATCACGTCAAAGTAAAAAAAAAAAAAAAAAAAAAAAAAACACACACAATTCTATATGCTTTAGAAGAGAAGCAGAAACTTCAGATCACAAAGAACACATTGTGATTTTTAAAGTCATTAGGATCTTATGAAACCACAGCACAGAAACAACAGCAGATGATGAAAAGAGGATTGCAAATGTTGTTTAGGGTTTGATACAAAAGCTTTCTCGTATAAAATGCAGTTACTTTACATTGTTTGTGATCATTATTTGCTTTCTTTAAAAAAAAAAAAAAGAAAGAAAGAAGAAACTGATTTTCTATATTTTTATGGACATTCTGCTATGTCTGGGTGTTATTAAGTGACCTAGTAAAGTACATAATACATAGTATTGACTGATTGTTCGATAAGATGTGATATTCTGTTATATTAAAGGAGGAGCATTTATAGTTGATAAACCATAGCATACTATAAGCCTCCTGTGTCAAATTCGCAAACAGCGGATTCCCATAGCAAATTTGCAACAATTTCCGCATTGTAAAATCACAACAATTTTTTAATGTTAAGCTTTGACAATTTTCCCATAATAAAGCCCCGACTGTGACAATATTCTCATTATAAAGACGTGTCTGCGACAGTAGCAGCCTATTGCGACTGTCTTTATCTGGTGAATTAGCACCTATACGCAACAGTTTAGACTTTAGCGAATGACCCCATATATGTGGATAAACAACTTTGAACAGTTAAAACAACTGAATACAGATAAATAAGCAAAGAAATACAAATAAAATATTAAACTCCCACTCTTTTTAAGTTTGCTTTTAAAGCCTTTACTGTATACTCAGCTGCAGCGCTTAATGATTCTGATTGTTGATTTAACTGAAAGATTTTGTTATTTAAACATTTGAACTGGGTGAATTTTTGTTGGTGTCTGTGTAGCTGCCAAAAATGGGGCAAAAAAAGGTAGAAAAATAATCTTGCCATGAAAGAAGATGAAACGTATTTCCAGGTCAGCTGAAAGTTGCTGCTTTGCCTGCTCATACTTATTTTCCAGGATAAACACTGTGTTCTCATGTGCCCATTCTATAACTCAATACACAGCTACCACATTAGTCTGTTTTACCAAAAACTACCAGTAGAACACTTCTACCAAAAGGTAGGGAGGGGAATGGAAATTGCTTTCCACTACTGTTGCAAACCTTACACATTTTTGATGAGGTTTGGAGATCATAACACAGAGATCCCATTTACCTGCTTTACTGGACAAATGTTATTACTGTCACCAATGGTTCCATCTTGATTTCTTTAACTCTTAAAACTTGTTCAAATTTTAGTTGGGCCACTTTTCCATATGAAAATGAGCTGTGCATATCTCAGAATGACTTTTTCTGAATTTTCTCCTGAAGATTAAAAGGATTCTTTACTCATGTTCCAATTTAACGCAAATTATTTTTTTTAATTTCCCAATATCCCTTATTTTCTTATCCAGTAATTTGTTTGAACCACAGAATATCTTTTTGATTTATCCTTCCTTTTCCTTGCAACAGGTCATTCTCTACTACTCTTCCCTCCATGTTTCTCTCTACATGGGTGATTACTGGAGAAATAACCAAGAACATAGGATAAAATATTAAAACATTAAATTTGGGTGAAATTTATTAAAGTCTGAAAAGCCTTTTTGGCTTTTCCCATGTTAATCGGGAGAACACTTTGAAGTTTCTCCCGGTAAGTATAGTGAGATTTGTATCGTGCAATACTTACCGTGAGAAACTTTTTTAAATTAAAAATATCCAGGGAAAGGTAGTCACACAATATAGCTACTTTTCCTTGTATATATCCAATAAAAAAAGTTTCTCAAAGCAAATATCGCACGATGCAAATCTCTCGATACTTACTGGGAGAAACTTCAAATCATTCTCCCGAGTTATTAAATTTGGAAAAGTGCAAACGGCTTTTCCGAAACTAATAAATTTTGCCCTGGCCAATTTGAACGTTACTAAACTCGGAAAGACCGCTCTGGTTCTTTCCAAGTTTACCAAGAGAAATCTCACATTGTTCTCATAAGATTGCTTTCAAGATCTTGAGATCGAGTTTTTCTATCCCGATTTTTCAATATTTTTGAGGGAAAGGAAGCCATGCTACTAATGTAAAGTATGCCTACCTTACCATCAAAAAGAATTTGAAAAATCTAGATAAAATAACTCGATCTCAAGATCTTGCGAAATCTCGTGAGAACAATGCAAGATTTCTCTTGGTAAACTTGGAAAGACCCAGTGCGGTCTTTCCGAGTCTAATAACTTTCGCCCATCGTGAGTATATACTATGTCTCCCATTTTTATTGTAAATCTTTAGCAATCTCAACTTAAACTTTGAGAAAAATCCACCTTTAGCACCCAAAAGTCCTTGTTCTGTAGTGAACACTATAGATGAAAAGAAAACAAAAAAAAGAAACTAAGCCCAGGCTATAAAATGTTATTTTATTTACAAATAACCTAGTAATTTAGCACAAGCTGCTTATGTTGAAATAAATGTAGCAACAGATATAATAGGATTATCAGCTTGGCAGAATGGAGAATGGTCTGTATTAAAGGAGAATTATAGTAAGTTTTCATACTTACCTGAGTGATTAAGCAGCAGTTCACTATCTACTAACATGAACGAATTGCTGCTCCAGCTCATTTCCTGGTTATCTATGTGACCTGGATGGTCACACACTACCTGCCCCCTTTCCAAATGTTGCCAAATTTATCTGACTGCACAGATTGATTTTTTTCTGATCTGCGCATGCTCAGTTGGTTAAGTTCAGTGAACTTCGGGAGGAGGAGGGTACTGTCTGATGATCCACGTCACATAGATAAACAAGAAGTAAGCTGTTCCCACTACCCAACAGGGACATGGGGTAGGGGAACAAGTGCGGCTCCTAGCAGTACCAATCCCCCACCCTTCGTAGCACTGGTGGAGGGTGGGGGGATAGGGATCCCAGGGACCCATTCTCTTTAATCATACATGCCCCCCTACCCCAAAGGGACACAGAGGGGCAGGGGATGGGCAGAGGGAAGCAGCTCCTTCGCTTAGTGATCCCCTCATCTAGCTTAGTGCTAAGATAAGGGTGATACTAGGGGAGGTGTGGGGGACCCAGTGACCCCTACTGTATAGTATAGACTAATTATTTACATAGCACTAATATTACAGTAGGGCTAGGGAAATAATTGTGTTTGAAATCATTTAAGTACTTACTTGCTGATTAATGATTATTAGCGCTGGCTGGGGTTTGATGTTGAGGGGAGGTGTGGTGGTCCTAGGGACCCCTACTAGATGAGTTTTATTTAGTTTATGTTAATTATTTACATAGCGCTAATATTACAGTAGCACTATGGAAATAATCCTGTTTTAAATCAGTTAACCACTTACTTGACAGTTAATGATTTTTAATGTTTTTAAAGGTAGTTTAGGGCTTTATATTGCTAGTAGTGATTGTTTATACATTGTTGCAGTTAGTGTCTGTTTTGGGATACTTTGTTTTTTTGTGTGTAGTTGTATTAGTTTCGTAACAGTTTGCAGATTTTGATGTGGTAGCCAGTGCTTTTTGATGTTAGCACTACAGTTTAGCATAGATCTGAATGGCTTTTGCCAAATCTAGGGAGGCGAATGATTTTGTGTGATAAGTTTGAGCATAGTAAGCAAAAACAGTTTAATAAATATCCCTTGAGTGTTTGAATGTAACATAGTAACATAGTTTATAAGGCTGAAAAAAGACACAAGTCCATCCAGTTCAGCCTATTTTCCTGCAATGTTGATCCAGAGGATGGCAAAAAACCCCCGAGGCAAGAGCCAATTATCCTCATATTAGGGAAAAAATTCCTTTCCGACTCCAAATATGG
>WMED01006152.1:3673-18755 GCA_019650415.1 Pipa parva | reverse complement strand
ATCGGGTCACAGGAGCACTCCCCAAACCACGTAGGGAGTCAGCCAGGACTTCCTCTGTGTCCTCGAGGGGCCGCAGTTGGCCCCCGGGCGGCGAGTTTGAGACCCCTGCCCAAGTGGATGCATGTAAACGCCAAGAGAGGTTAAAATAGCTTTACACTATTATTATATTATTGTTTGGTTTAATCCTGCAGTGTGTTATTTGTACAAAGGGTATGTCGACTTGGCTTTTCTCAATCTGAGTTTTTAAATTCTGTATAATAGAAAAGATAAATGGAAGAGCTAACTCCTCATGGTAACGTCAATGTAAAAGTTTCCTTTTAGAAATGAAAAGTGTTTTTAATTTTGTTTCCAATATATTTACAGTATTTCTAAACAATACTTTCAGCTAGTACAGTGTTTTGTTTGATTTTTTCTCTCAAAAGTTTTATGTTTCTAAATTGAAATAGAACTCGAGCAAATCAGCAATCTCTGCATGCAAACTGGAGAATACAACTTAATAGATTGAATATTTAGGTGTCACATTTGTCATTCTGTGATCTGTATTAGGTAAATGCAGCTCTTCAATCCTTGTTTGACTGTTTCCATTCCTTGATTTGGCAGATGCCTAATTAAGTTTAAAACTGATTTCACCTTACGTTTAAAAAAATAATATTGGGGCCTATTCATTAAAGTGCAAACTCAACTGTCAATATTCTATGTCCCCTTATCCCTAGTTCATGTTGTTACTTGGTCTCTTTATTGTCACTTTTGAATAAACAGTCGTGTTACACCACAAAGTAGCCCTGTCATCAGTCCCCTAATCCACCACTTTGATCTGGAAAAGTTGAACTGTCAAATTTGGAGCAGTTTGCCTATCCAAATTCGCCACATAGAAAGACTCTAATGCTTGATGAATAGGTGAATTGCTTGTGTGCACACATGCCAAGTGGCATGAAGAGCTCTGTAAAGACCAGACTGTAGTAAGCATCCAATTTGGATGTGGATTTCAATATCTTCTTTCCTGATATGTGCAACCTTATACAAAACATTGATGTTACCTGTATGGAGACTAATCCAGTTGGGTAGATACCATGCCCAGTATAATAATAATGATAATAAAAATGCCTTTGCCTGATATTAATGATGAGAAAATAAAGTAACATGCACAGTAACATAGTTTATAAGTCAAAAAAAGTCATCAGTCCATCCAGTTCAGCCTTTAATGCAGCCTTTCACTACATCTTAGTGAAAAATATTCCTCCCCAACTCCAAAAATTATTCCTTCATTATAAAGTCAACTTTAGGGGGTTATTCACTAATGTCTGAATTGTTGCGTATAGGTGCGAATTCGCCAGATAAAGACAGTCACAATAGGATGCTACTGTAGCAGTCGCATCTTTATAATGAGAACATTGTTGCAGTCGTGACTTTATTATGGGAAAATTGTAGCAGATTTGTTATGGGAATCCTCTGTTTGTTTATTCGACAGTCGAATTCGCACCTTAGTGAATAACCCCCTGAAACTTTACAAGATGTGCTTTTATTACATCCATTTTCAAATATTTATACAATATTTGTGACTCTATTTTCGTATTTTCCTATACTTAAAGGTTATTTCCAGCTTTCTTTTTTTTCTAAATACATCATAAAGTCGAGATTAAGACTGTTTATCTGTTTGCACACCTCAGCCATCTTTCAAGGTCTGCTGTTATACAAATTCACCTGCAAATGTACTGATAGAATAGACAGCATTTTCTATTAAACCTGGCAAGTAGCTCATGCTGAATTATGCTTACATGTCAGAGAGTAAAATACTGTAAGTCCAAAGTGACTCTAAATCAGACTTTAGATAGCTGCAGTGCAATCAGCGAAGACTTGTACAATAAATACCAAATGAATGTCTTTATACAGACAGTGAGAATCCAAGTGCAGCTATAAGCACAAACTGAGCTTTACAAGAGAATGTCAACCACATACTGACATGTAAATGAATGGAAATCATCTGCAATATTTTTGTGCTCTGTTCCTATTGCCAAATTAATTAAGTTTTTGTATTATGAAACATCAGACAAAATTGATCTTTCTAAATATATGTATTAATTTATATAGCACTTCATGTGCATAGGTTTCTTTTAAAAGGCAGAAACAGGGTAAGTGCTAAAGGAGATTTAAGTTCATTTTGTTGATTTTTAATTGAGGAGGAAAATATTTTAATATTCATCTCCATCGATCCATTGCTGACTGCTGCTTCAAGATTTAGCCATTGTTCTTTTCTTCTGTTCCAGCACCATGATACTCTTCACTTCCTGCTTCTTCTTACTCACAGTGGTGGTGGCAACCAAGCCCAATCTGCCCAAAATACTTTGCCAGACTCTTTATATAGAAGAAAGGACACACAGGTGCAGTAGAAAGTAGAGATTCTCCTTGAGGCATGTAGGAGGTAGAAATATTTACCTTCTAGAAATCTAACCCACAAGAAAGCACAAGGGATCTTTCAGAAGACATACAGAAAAATTCATCAACAGGGGAAAACTTTACAGAGGTCTAGTAACTTGTAGCAACCAGTCAGTTTGCCTTTCTAGCTCTCTACTATCTGTAAATGCTAACTTCTGGTTGGTTGCTATGGGTTACTATATTTCTAAAAAGATCGCCCCCTTGAGAGAGGTTAGTGTAATCATTGTACAAATGAGGTATAGTTTCTTTAACAGACAACTCAATATCCTAATGAGGAGAGTTGTTCTTAAGGTCCTACATAGATCAAGAGAGAGCTGTAAGTGGTCAGGTAGAGAAAGCAGGTGTGGAAGAGTGTCCAAACAGACAGAGTTACTGTGAAAGAAAGAGTCACTATGAGAGTCAAGGTTACTGAATTAAAGTCAAGCAGTCTGTGAGGAAGTGACTATAGGAGGGGAAAATTATCTGCTCTGTATATGTTTTGTGTTTGGTGCTGTTATTTAATCCAGTGTGAGTCTATTCTTCTTTTGAAATGTTTGATCTAAATTTATGCCGTTTTGAGTGCGGTCCTGTAAATGAAGTATAAATATTAATCGGAAAAAAAGACAGCGCTCCCAGGACTTTCACAGAGATGAAAAACAATCTTTAGAGGTGGGGCTGAGGTTTGAGAAAGGTCCCTGTCAGGATTTATTTGTCTAGATTTATTAGTTGCTCAATGTGTAATATTATATACACAGGGTAGATGTCTACTGTGATTTGAAGTTATAGTTCTGCTGCTCCATTATTCATTTTATTCATAAACTACAATAAATATAGTTTTCTGTAAAGGACTCCTGTTGTTTAAAATAGCTCTTGTAAATGTCATCCAGCTTGTGTATGATTGCAGTACTACCTCCATCTAGTAAAGCAGCAAACCTCTATTCTCAAGATTATGGAGATTATTCATTAAAGTGAGAATTCGACTGTCAAAGTGAAATCTCATCACTTCGGGTTGCTACACTCTGATTCATTACTCCTTATTCACTAAACAGAGAATTCCCATAGCGAAGATACAGTTGCGTCAGTAACTGTCTCTTGTGTACTGTGGCATAGTCAGTCAGACAATAGGAGCTCTGCCATCAGCCCCTTAATTCACCACTTCAGTCTGGTGAAGCAAATGTGACACAACACGCATTATCAAATTTGCAACTGTGACACACTCTGATACTTAATGAATAAGGCTAATTACCTGTATATGTGCAGATGGTGTAAGTGATGCGAAGTGCTTTGTAAGTCTGCAACTGTTATAAGCAGGGAAAACTGGTCAGCAAATTGCTGAATACTCGAATTTGGCAAGTGGCAAGTAAATGTGAATTCACACCTTTATTTGACAATTCGTCCTTTCATGAATCAGCCCTTATTAGGGAAAGCCTCAATAACAGGCACACATGGTGGCCACTTGGAGATGGAATATAAGGTATAATAGTATAATATTGTTTTGTGAAGTCATTACGGTATACAAGCTATTTTTCTTGAAAAATAACGTTAGTATTCCCATGATTCTTTTTTCATGGGTTTGCATCTCTTTCTGTTGTTTTCCATCTCAGGTGAGGAGAAGTAATTCCTATTAAATGATGTGCCAAGCTGCAGAAATTATGCTTGTGCATTTATAGTTGTTCTAATTCCTTGGAAATTTTTAACGAAAACAAATGAGAACAAAAATCAAATCAGTGAACTGCAGTAATGGTTCACCACTGACATCCTGAAACAAAATGAGAATTGATTAGAAAATCATTAAAGCTGAAGATAGAAATGTTTTAATGGGGTCTTGTAAGGAAATAACTGTTTTTTTCTCCCCAGCGTTCCAGCAGGTAAAGCAATACAGGATTCAAGCTTCATTTTTCCCTTAAGGTAGAGTGAATGCATATTTATATACTTCTTTCTTTGTAATAAATGTGACAAATGGACTTTCTGTTTCTATTTATTATCCCGGATTGATAGGACGTCCTTATTTATGCTAGTGTACAACTAAATGCAATTTCACATTTTCATTTACCATTATTACAATTAGCAGAGAATGAGACAGCCGTGACTGCTATTTAATCCCCAATAAATATTTCCCAAGAACATAACTGCTTCTATTCTTTACTGACTATGTAAAACATACAAAGAATTTGGTACATACAAAGTCCCAGTACACCCCTGATTATGATTAAAACACAGTTTCCTTCATATCTGATACTTTCAAAGTGATTTGACCCTTAAATCCTATGGAGTCAGTAACCCTTTGATAGAACTGAGAAGATGCACTTGGGGGCACTTTACAAAGTATGACAAGTTCATGACATTTCCCCAACGGTTTGCTTATGGATCACTTTGCATCTATTCACTCAAATGTGACAACAATTCAGGTATTCGTCTTGTATCAAAGTGACAATCCACCTAAGGCATACAAACCACTAGTGTAAATACGTGGATTTGACTTTGCCAAATTAAAGTAGGGTATTGGAAGCTTATGGCAGGGTTCCTGTTGCTATTCTGATGATATTTCACTGGAAATGCTTAGAAAATGAAAACATAAGCTAGGAATTGTCTACCTTTTAAATAAATGTAAAAGCAATTGATGTAACATATATAACTGTCCTCCCACCACAATACTGATAACCAAAACACAACAAAATGGTGATATAACCCTAAGTAGACAAAGACAGTCTATTGCCAATGTGAGAGTATTGTGTTTGAGGGGTGGTATTTTGCCCCAATTATGCAGACATGCTTCTAGAGTTCAGTCCAGGTTTTGTAAATCATCCCAGCTGCAGGCTAGAGTCTGATTAAAAGGCAGCTGGGAGAGCCAGTTGGGTGTGGTTGGAGTGGGAAGTCTGAAAGCTGATTCTGTGGCTGAGGCTGGAAATCCTTGTGAGAGAAACAGGAACTAGCAGTTAAAGACTATGCTATACAACTTGCCTTTGCAGCACTGTGAATTCCCCAAGGAGACAACCCAGGAGATGGGAAGGTACTCTGTATTTGATAACCAAAACTCTATGGAGTGTAGTTATCCACTGTGTTTTGACCAAGGACTTAATTTTCTCTGGAAGTAATGTTTTTTTTTCAAGCGACTTTTGTTTTGCCAAAGAAAGGCTGTGGTTTAAGTTAATTTTTCTCAAAACGAATGGTGAATATGAAAGAAGTCTGTTAATCCCTAAAGGCTGCTCCAACACTTGAGTGATTCCCTACACCAGTATGTTGTCAGTAATATAGGACACTTGCTGAAAGGAGGAGGATTGGGGTCATTTCTAACCAATTTCTGAGTTGTTGATGAACATTTACCTTTGTAAAGGGATTGGTGCTAGCATTAAATCATACCTTAGATGAAGGAGAAAACAGGGCTCACTTACATAGTGCACACTAATCTTTATTAGTAGAAAAAAAAACACATAAATGCAATGAAAGGAAAAAGAAAAGTTAAAAACACTTAAAAAAAACAAATGAATGTCCATATAGGACTATAACACTAATAAGGGATGCCTTCAAATAAATAAATAACATCATTAAACTTAAGATGAAAAAATTGTGCTTTTTTATAAGCCAATAATAAATAAGATCATAGGTATAAATTATCAAGAAAATCGAAACCATGTGTGTTTAATGATGTGAAAGTTACAGTCTGGTAGTCAGTACTATCAGTAAGTCATCCTGCAGAAATCACACAAGCACTGAGTATAATAGACTCAAACGCTCAAAGGTAGATGAAAGAAGGCAATGCCTCGGGCCAGACAAATTTCGCCCCTATGTAACAGGGCTTCTTCTCACGGTCTTCCTTTAGCTGCATTCTTTCATTCTGTCTCTTTAGTTGCACTTTGGATCTAAAATAATCCTTATTGATTATAAGTATAATAATATAATTTTTTAGATTGCTCACTACCATTCATATCTATATATAACATTAACTCATACTGTAATAGGGAGTTCTGGGGCGAAATGTATTAAAATTGGTAAATTACCGATATTGCGATATCGGAATTTTACCAATATCAATATCGCAATATCGAAATTTCAGCCGTTCTGCCTTTGAAATCAATAATTCGGCCGACATTCAATATCGCGATATTGGTAGTATTGATATCGGTAAAATATCGATATTGCGATATCGGTAAAAATCCCTTCGATACCACGATATTGATGCTTTTGCTTTAATAAATTTCCCCCAAGCTTGTGTTATAGTACAGGGTTCTAGCTTTGAATCATTAATAACTAATGTAAAACAATACTGAAGTGGCCAAAATTCAAAGTTCATTCATAGAAATCAATGGAGAGATGTCAGGATGTTACATACCTGATCCACGCTCCAGCAGCATCTCTCTCTCCTTCGGCCGCCCGCACTGAGAAGCGCTGTGCGCGGGCGGCTGCCGTCGCTCTTTTGAGTGATAGGCGTCGTTGCATAGAAACGATACCGGTCCCTCCCCTGCAGCCAGCGGCAAGTTTAAAAAGCCGGCGTTTCAGGAAGTCCAGTGCCTGAATATTGTGTAAGCAGTACACTAGGTCCCTGTTAGTTATCAACTTGATTAAAGTTAGTTATAATATGTACCTTCGTTCCTGTGTCAGCCTGTAGCCATTTCCAGTATCCTGTGTTCGTTCCAGCTATTACCCAGTGTCCTGCATTGTTCGAATCATTATCCAATATCCTGTATTCCTGTGTTGGTTTAAGTCGTTACCAGTCACCTGTATTTGTGTTTAAGCCTGTTCCAATATTCTACGTCTGCACTAGTCCTTTCCAGCTACCACCTGCGGAGGGTGAGTCTGAGGGCCGCAACCTGGGAGTTTCCCACTGCAAAGCTCAGTACCCCCTTGCGGGGGTTAAAGGTGAAGACCAGAGGCTCCTTAGATTCCGCGCCTCAGACAAACCTGTGCCAACTTTCGCAGTGGTAAGAGGGTCCACTATTCAGTATCCGTGACACAGGATAACTTGAGGTTTGCAGGGCACCACAGTGGATTTAGTGCTGGCCCTACCAAGGCACGGAGTCTAAGAGATCTCCAGTCTTCACCTTTAAACCCCCGCAAGGAGGTACTGAGGAGCCTCAGGTTGCGGCCCATGGGGGAACCACCCACTGGTGGTGCTGAAGTGGTGGCAGGGGTGGGGAAGGAGGGAGGGCAGGGAGAACAGGATACCAACAGGTAAACCAGAATCACACACAGTAGCAGGAATGCAGCAGGACACAGGACCTATAATCAGGCAATGAGACAGCCAGCCTGCAGAGTATATTTAGGCAGAGTCTAATGGAGATTGGCTGGTAAAAAGCTACCAGATGGGAGATTTACAATACAAAACAGCTATGCAAGGCGGGAAAACATGGGTGCCAAAGAACAATCATCAACCCCCCCTTCCCCCTCAAAAAGGGCATAATAAATAGACACTTAATATGTGGTTTAACTGTTATATGCTAACATTATCAGAACCTGTACACAGAAACATTACCAATGTTCCATTGAAATCAGTTCCTCAGGAATGTACAAAATTGAGTGGCAACAGGTTTTTACAGATTACTTATCTTACCCATAACTCCTGGTAATGTCCTGGTGACCTCTATTCGTGTCTGCTGAACTTGTCTTTAGATTGGATCTTACTGACACATTCTCCAGAAGATATCACTAGCCTAATCACTGAATGCCATTTCTGGACTCCAAGGTGGACCTGGGTAGTACTCAAAGATCACAGAAAATGGTTCTCCGGCACTCCACGTAGAGTTAGAAACGTTTCTTTATTGTAACTTCATGAAACTTCGTGTACACGCCATGATTAAGCACCTCTCGCTTGAAAAGCGTAGGCGATAGCTCTCTTTTTATTACTCACTTGTTTTTAATGAAGTTACAGTAAAGAAACTTGTCTAACTCTACTTGGAGTGCAGGAGAACCGTTTTCTGTGATCTTTGCGATTAAGGACAATCCGCCTTTTCTCTCAAGCACCCGATCATCTTCACAACATTTACTGGGGAATTGGAGAGGTCAGTATACTCATCTGGGTAGTACTCAAATAATTCTAAGACTTTGCATCTCTCTCCAACTTATAAATCCTTTTTCTCACATATGCTCCATACTGAAAATAGCCACTCTGAATATGTGTCAGCCATTCCCAAAACTGTCTGCTAGTTCAGGGTGAACAGAGAAATGTCACAGCATTTCTTCTTGGTAAGTGATTACAACCTCAAAGGTATAGATTGAAAGGTATATTTTGTCAATTATGATAAAAGTTGTTGAAAATGCCAGTTGTATCTCATTTGATTTTCCATGATAAAAAATGTGTTAGCCAGAAACCATGACTGTGTACCAAATGTGTAATGCAAGCTTCTAAGGAACACAGGAATATACTGTATGAGGATGGAATTAACACTTACTCCAATTCTCTGGTATACAGAAACATTGGTGGTGATTCCATTTATTACCACTGATATCTTCACTTAGGTACTTCAGTTGGTCCACCCTACAGCAGACATAGATTTATTAGTTTGAACTTAAACTTTTCATAATAAACAATGTTTTCATAAGACATTATTAATGATTATCTAGAGGATATTTTGATTTTTTTTTTCAGAAGAGACACAAGCAGTGTTGTACTCACATCTGAGAGGTGTTGTCAAGGATACAAGAGAATTATATGTTTGCAAAGTTAGGAAAGTGTCAGTCTGAGGCAACCTCTAATTTATTCTTAGGGTTTCAAATCTGAAATAATAATCTTAAAATAACATACTGTCAGTGGATCCTGCCAAGGTCAAAGACATTGTGGAATAGGCAAATAGCAAGAATGTAAAATGTTTTCTAGTCTTTGCCAATTTCTACAAGTGTTTCACCCAAATTTTTTCCCATTTAGCAGCACCCAATACTGCCTTGATCAAGTAGCTTCTGGCAATTATATAAGGTTGGTTTTGAGGAGTGGCATCATTATTTAGTAGGAGCAAAAGTCGTGAACATTATTCACATTGATCATATAAATGTAAAGTCCTCAAGACGGCTAAATGCTTCAGAACTGAGCAAAGCCAATGGGCTCCATTCTTACTGCCAAGTCTGATTTACTATCCTGCATACCATTAGACAATTTGCTTTCAGTGGAAAAAAAGACAGTTTATTTTAGTTTTAACAAGAAATTAACAAGAATTTGTGCCATGGGGGGAGGGGGGTACAATAATTATGTTTTTTAATAGAATTGTAAGAATTCCAAGGTTCCACCACCATCTTTTACTGTACATTTTCAGTGCAATTAAAAAAACGGAACACTTTGTTCTAGTAAAGAGTCACCCATTAGCTACTGAAGCTGCAGATGTGAAGTAGGCCTTAAGTTCTGAGTAGTCTAGTTAGTCTAGTATGGTGAACATTCAGTGGCTGTGGTCAGAGACTGGTGCTATTCCACTCAAAATGTACTTAGACACAGTAAGCAATACATATGAAAAGTAAATTACAACAAGAACTAAAAAAATTTAAAGATCTCATTATGAGTAGTAATTATCTCTCCTCTGAAAAAGTCATTTGCTTTTTACATGCTTTTGAACTGAAACTACAGGGTGACATGACTGGGACAGATGTTTGGAAATGAAACATGTAAAAGTTGGTGGATGGAATGTATATGTTGCTGTTCCAAACAACATTTCCACAATGGAAACATTAGAAATACTAGTGTGAATGACACCCGACTTCACCAAAACCAACCAATCATCTAATAGCCAAGAGAAAATAAATCACTACCCTTTTTATATACTAACATTCATACGGCCCATTTATTTGCTAAACCTTACAATAAAGGTTACATTAATAAAATGATGAATAACGTATGTTCATGAAGTTGCATTTGCATATGCCTGACATTAATTTGTGCAGAAAAGACATAGAGAAGCCTAATATAGGATTTTGATGGTTCTGTATTTGAGGGAGCTCTTTAATGAATTCAGCATGGAGTGAATTCATGCAGAAATGCAATTATGACAGTTTAATTGTGGTTTAATTAATAAGGCCTTTAAAGAGGAATCTTTACAAAGCGTATATTAATTCAAAAAAGAAAATAAAGTTTAATGTAACGGTGAAGGCTCCTAGGACTGCTCCTGATCTTCTGCACATCCAGAGCTCCTGGATTCAATATCAAGTGATGCTATCTTATTTTTTTACATTCAAAGGCAATCCTGTGCATTAATTATTAACCTTACATAATTGGTCACAGACTTCATTATTATAATTAAGTTGGAAATCAAAGCGGCACATTAATCCATTATCTAATTAATCATCAAAAAGCCAAGCAAGAAGTATGATAATAAAATAGCGTGATTCCAAGATTTTAGATGTGCAAAACACTGTGAGCATCACTAAAGTCCGAACAGTCACATAGAGCTGTGAATTTTCATCTATTCTCCACTTCCCCATGTTCACTTATTGAGCAAACTCTGCAAAATGGTGAATAAGAGACCAATTTGACCAAGTCGCTAACTTACGGAGCTCTTCGCATCATTTTGTGCGTGTGCACAGGTACTTTTACTATTGACTAAGCGGAGGAATGGTGCAAAGGTGCAAATGTGATGAGGTAAACTGCTCCAAATTCACCTGTTTGACTTTGCCACTTCAGACTAGCAAAATAGTGGGTTGATGGCAGAGCTCCAGTGTTGCGTAAGGCGACTGACAATTTATTCAGAAATGACAATGGCAACTGCGACTAAGTTACAACATGACCTAGGAACAAAGTGACATAGAAATAGACGGAATATTCACAGAATACAGTTAGCGGGATATGATGAGACTGACATCACTGCCCTTCACTTGTCGAATTAGCCTCAGTCCACATGACTTCTCATCCTATTTCTATCTGACTATGCAACACTACATACAGTATGTGACTTCAATCGCTACTATCCGCCTGTTCGACAAGTGTAGTCTTCACTTAGTCAATAGTGAGAAGGGAATTTACAAGTACTTTGGAGAAGCAACTCGAATTGTAGCAAATTGAATTTGACAGATGAATTCACCCTTTAGTCAATGAGGCTCTGTATATTTAGTTTCTGCAGTTCAGTGTAGATTTTGTATTAACGGCATGGCATCTAATAGATCTTATTAGTAAAATGCTTGTGCCATATACATATGTGCAGCACAGATTTGTTTCCTAATTAACCTAATGTGTTTCCTAATGAACCAGGTCACTTTAAATGTAATTGTATATAGGAAACTATAAGATAATGGTACAAATAGACATTTTTAAAAATGGAACATGGTCATCAACCTTGTATGACCCTGCAAAAAAATCTCTCCTGGTTATAAATATTAAATGAACATCTGAACTCACAGACCTTTGTACAGTGGTCCATCATGTAGTATACAATATGATGTTGTTGTATTCCTTTTAACTGAAAACCGTTAAGATTACAGTTCCATATATCCTTGAATGGTACTTATCATTTACTTTAGCTTCTGTCTAGTTACTACTTTTCTCTTTTAAAGTAAATGTAAGGCAGCAGTTCTCAACCTGTGGGTTGCGACCTCGGCAGGGGTTACACGACCGACCCACGGGGGTCGAGAACCGCTGCGGCACCCGGAAGCGCCCGCAGGACCCTTCTAACAAGGGTTCCTCTGGGGTGACGCCAGCCGAAAATGACGCGCGTATGTGATGACTTTCCGGCTAAACGTCATCATGCTATGCGCAGTGACGTCATGGCCGGGGGTCGCAGCCTCTAAAAGGTTGAGAACCGCTGATGTAAGGGCTTAAGGACTTCAGAGAGGGCATTTCCATCTTGGACATCATCTACACAGAGCTTGTGGGGGTTATTCACTAAGGTGCGAATTTGACTGTTGAATTCACAAAGAGCAGATTTCCATAGCAAATCCTCTACAATTTCCCCATTGTAAAGTCGCAACAATTTTTTTATGTTATGATTGCAACAATTTTCCCATAATAAAGTTGCGACTGCAACAATATTCTCATTATAAGGACGCTATTGCGACAGTAGCAGCCTATTGTGACTGTCTTTATCTTATGAATTCGCACCTATACTCAACAAGTCATACTTTAGTGAATAACCCACGTTCTCCTTGTAACCCCTCCCACCCCAATTACCCAGGATGGAATGAGAATATTCATCAGAGAGTGAATTTCCTACACAACAATTTGCCTGTATTGTAGCTAAGTAAATTGGGCATATTCACTAAACAATGGAGAGAATTGATGCAAATTGTCTCACAGTACTTTCTTAGAGTAATAGCTCAAATAATAGCAATGGCATATTGTAGCAAATGTGTCATGAATAAGTGTATAAGAAATGTATCAGTTTAATGGAGACAGTGCCACCATAACTATCTTTACGTTCAGAACAATGTTTTACTAAATCTAATGCCATATCCCTATCAGAATGTCCACATTTCTTTTAGAAACACTGCTCTTTTACTAGTTTCATTTTGATTCCTCATGGTCATTTTTTCAACCATGTTATAGAGTTTTTATACTAATAAAATTTCCGTTGCTCCTTTTTACTTACAAGGGAATTATGCTTATTAGTTTTTAACAGCTGATGTCTCCATTGCATAATATTAAGCATTATATAAACGTCTCGAAATGAACATTGACTAATTGTGAAATGATAAATGATAGTTTCTTATTTTATTTGGCAGTACAAACTAGTTTAAAGGCACAGCAGTGCCACCTAGAGTATAGTTGTTTATTTTTTCCATTTGTTTATATGTTTCTTCCAGGTTGCACAAAATATTCTTTCCTGCAATAAAATTCTCTAAGGGTTGATTAATCAAATTGAAAAGTATTTCCAGGCACACAAATTTGCAAAAAAATACACACTTGAAGACTTTGCTTATATAAATGATTTTAACTATGCTGGGTGCACCAGTTATGGCGCCCTTGTATCCTTTAAGAACATAATGAACTAGCAGCTAATCTATGTAAAGATGAACACTTTGCCTACATTTGACTTATACTCTTATCAGTTCATTTGGGTGTTAGAACCTGCACCCTAAATAACAACTCACCTGTGTTTGCTTATTAGCTTGTAATAGTTTAAATATGTAGAAGCAATACCAGAGGCACCACCAGTAAAATATATTCTCAGTGAGCATTTCTGCTCATAACAACCAATTAGGAGCATTGCTAGAATCTCAAACCCCATGGGGTTTGGTACCATATAAAAACTCAAAATAAAATCTTAATTTTATTAACAACATGGATGAAGGCAGTACAAAACAAAGCTATACAAGAAAATAGTGCTTACTGCATTGGCAGTGTGATTATTTTAAACAAGCTGTTATGCATGGCACAGGCGGTGTTGCTGATTTACACATTTGCAATGTAATAGCTGGTACACATGGTGATGTTTTTTACTTACTATATGAAGTACAATAAATTAAAAGTAAGAATGTATTATTCTTTCTTCAATTAGTTCTATATGCATGCATTATTTCATGTGTAGGGGATAGCAGTCCTAATGACTGACTGTAGGTAGGGTGCTCTCTAGGATGTTCACACCAAGGAGTTGGGATTTGTTGGGCGATGAGGTCCTTGACTTTCCAGTCTTCTTATTCCTGGCACCAGGAAATAGCTTCCAGAGGAAGAGTATATATGAGCAGTCCTGCTGTCAAGGTGGCAGTAGACACTATATTATATGCCCTGGGTTAGCGCAGTTATCATTGTTACGGGTTTGCTCTTACATATTGGAGGCTTAGGCCTCTGCTGTACCCTAGTTATTCAAAGAATACATAAAGACAGGAAGATATTCTATGATTAAACCAGTGTTTTATTGAACACAATAGCAAAAATTTTAAAAAGCAACATGCATCAGACATTTCAGACCAATCCTTTCAGCACATGCCTTTAAACCCTCACTAACATCCAGGCCACAGTAATTTGTTGCAAAAAATATAGATCAGTTTTGCATAAACATGGGTCATGCCTGTATGGGTGAACCACTCTCAGAGTGGAAACCATCAGCTGTATTCCCTAGACACTCTTGCTTGTATTTTAAATAACTGGAGGCTGATTAGATGGGACTCTCCAGGTTGACATTATCTTATTCTAGCACAAGATTTCCTGACCAGACCTGGGGTGGGCCTGGGAAGTATCATTGTCATACTCTTTGGTAAATTCTAAATTCTAAACTGCTCATTAGAGCCCTGGCTAAGTTAAACTGGCTCCTGAAAAGTGTTAAGTCTTAAAGCCTTAAGCCATGCTCATATATATATGTATTGCAGTATTTGGCGTTAACTTTTTTATTGGACTAACAGTCTTTTTAAATAAACAAGCTTTCAGAGGGTTCACTCTCCCTCCTTCATCAGGTTGACAGCATAATCTTACTTAGATTGTAAGCTCCATGGGGCAGGTACCTCCAACCTCTTGTGTCAATCACAACCTAGCACTTATTTTGATGTATCCTTGTGATATTTAACTTGTATTGTTTAATGCACTTTTCCCTTGTCTGTATTGTACTTGTATCTCTGAATTGTACAGCGCTGCATAAATTTGTGGCGCTTTATAAATAAAATTATACATACAGACATACATAATCACCCCGAGTAACATTTTCTTACAAATGATTTACATTTATTATCAAAGTCTGTTCCTGGGCTACTACATTGGTCTGACAGTAAGATTTGGGGGGGGGAATTCACCATTGAGCGAAGTGAGCTCCGAATCCTTTGGCTCACTTCGCAA
>WMED01006151.1:0-18756 GCA_019650415.1 Pipa parva | reverse complement strand
GCTTCGATTCACTTTGCAAAAATGGTTACGCACTGGCTTCTCTCCTACACGCGCACATCACCGCACACTTTAAAGGTATTCCAGTCTCACGAGGCGACTCGAGTGGTCGCGAGGAGACTGGAATACCTTTAAAGCGTGTGATGATGTGCGCGTGTAGGAGAGAAGCCAGCGCGTAACCATTTTTGAGAAGTGAATCGAAGCATCGCAAGGTGAGTTCGCACCTTGCTGAATTACCCCCTAAGTCTTAAGTCTTAATTCACTACAGCCCTCCCAACATTTTTTATAAAAAAAAAAAATACGAAACATTTTCTCCTTTTAAAAATAAGCCCCACCTTTCTTGGTAAATGAAATTGTAAGCCATTCTGGGGCAAATAGGGGTTCGGAGACAAAAAAGAGTTAGAATACAAGGAAATCATAGGGACTAATGAGAGCAAAGGAGAGACAAGAAAAAAATCATTTGATTAGTGGGCCTCTGATCTATTGTTTCTCTGGTGGGCTCCAGATTATTTACAAATACTGTACAATATCGCTGCAATTCTAGAAAAACCAGTTCCAGAAGCTGTTAGTTTTCAAGAACTGTAAGTCACAGAGGTGCAATTTAAACAAGCGGAACAAGCAAGAAAAACAGAAAGCATGTGTTTCAACATTTGTGTCCCTTTAACATGTAAAGTCTGAGGATTGATTCACTATAGTACAATGAAATGTGCAAATAAATGAAACAGGGTGAGATAAACAATAGGGGTGCTCTAATATAAATGGCATTGCACTACCTGAAATGAGTGCTTGTTGAATACCCCCACTTTGAGTACAGAGCAATGTAAAGTGTTACAGTATATACAATAAGATTATAATAATCATGTCCATCCATTCCGTCTTACCCCAGTATTCTGCATGAAATATCAATGATTTAATTTATCACATGTTTTAGTCCATTAAATTTAATTTTCCTTCCAGAAACATGGTTTAAAAGTGTATTTCCGGGACCCTCACTCATTCACTCCAATATTAGAAAGCGTAGATGGACAAAGACCAAGATCTCTCCTCCTGGGGGTAGATATGGAACAAAACCAAAAGCAGATCGCTCAATTTTCAGAGAAAGATGCAAAGGTTGGTAGTGCATTTACACCTGTTATAATAGTAGGAATCTTCTTTACTGTAAGATAATAGAGAACTTTCAATGTTTTTGCATTTTTTATATGTGGGGGGAAATAAGTTCCATAATGACATTCAGATTAAATAAATCAATGTTTAGTTTCTGCCTTAGAGAGGCCTTGTCTTTAGGCTGGAGTACCATGTGTTCATGTATGTGTGTAAACCACAACTGTGTAAACTACTTCACTAAGTGAATAAATGCAGTTACCCATGCATGAGTAAGGCAGTAACAAACCTGACCTCTTGAAAGTCCTGCGCTAGACCACTGCTTCTCAGACTGTGAGGTGGGTCTCACTTGTGAGGCACAATGTTAAGTTGGGTGAAAACCTTATCTAGATTTAAGGAAATTACATTAAATGATTTGGTGTAAAGGGATTTTCAGCATGTGTTTTGATATAATATTCTGTTGACTCCTACATTGCCGTGGCCTTTTATGATAACTGGATAATAATTATTTTTGGGTTCAGTAAGTACTAGTTGTGTCTGCCACCCATTTATAGGGCTACCTCTGCCATTTAACTAGCGGCGTAACTCAGCTATAATGATGGTGGAGACTCTTGTTTTAATAATGGGTGTGAGCTGTGTGTCTGCTAAGTGTGGTTTACTATGAGCTGGCAATGGAAAATGTTTATAGCAACAGATCTATAGCATCCAATAGACAAGGCCCAAGAGTTGTAAATAAAAGTTTGAGATCCACTGCTCTAGAGACAGACCAACAGGCTTTCCTTTTCTGAATATTTATATAACAGAACAAGAAAAAGATCCTGCCTTTTGTTGGAACACTTCTTCTAGAGAGGGAATATATAAATAATCTGCAATACTGGGGTGTTCTGCTAATATACTTATTAACCAATGAATTTACTGTCTTCAGCCTTTTAGACATTCAGTAAATAGTCATGGTCACTACCAAGAATGGCCAATTGTGTTGCAGCTTAGCTCTCACTGAAATTCTTCCTTCACCTCAGCAACATGCTGGTTTCCCAATGGTGATGTTTGTTATAGTTCAGTAGCAGGAAGTAGGAAAAAGGGTAGTGAATCCTGTGACAGTTTGTATTATTTTTAGGTCAATCCTAACCAAGCAAATAGGCAAATAAATCAATGTATCCCTTTAATATACTTTATAGTGAATTTGAGAGCATGGGAAATTTCTTATTTTTTAAGAGGATACTTGAAGATTTTTTAAAATAGTGAATTAATTACTCCCTAACAAGCTTTTTTTTTTATCTAAGGTATTATTATGAATTAAAAAAATATCTGTTTGTAGACTGTAAACACAATATTTCTTTAATCAAGGGCTTAGGACAGTGATGGCCAACCTTTTGAGCTCGGTGTGTCAAAATTCATCAAAAAAACTGAGCATAAATTGTGTGGTGTGTCACTTTGAGAAAAATTTGGAGATGTGGCAACTCTCCTAATAGGAGCACGGCACAAACGGCACCATGACGTGTGTCAGTAAAAATGTCTTGGCGTGTCACCTCTGACACGCGTGTCATAGGTTAGCCATCACTGGCTTAGAAGGTAAGAAGAGTTACATAATCTTCTAGTTAAATGAAAGAGAGGCAGTCTGTGGCATTCTAAAGTGCATATCTTAAAAAGTATACTTAATAATAAATCAGAAGACAGGCTGTTATGGTTTAATGTCCATTTAACATTCCATATCATTACTAAATAAAGCTTTCTAAACTGCCATTATTATTTTTTTTTCTCATCATGTTACAATCAAGCTGCATTCTTTCCTCCTTCTATTGACTCCTTTGTAGGCATATCCAGAATATGAGAAGTTTCTGAATCGCCTGGTACTGGCTATAGACCCTCTCTTGGATTCACCTCCAGTCGATATTACAGCCATCACAGAGGGATCAATACTGAAAAGATTAAAGTCACTTAAAACACTCCAACCACTTCTTAAAGCAGGTCTGTAGCAGTTTGTGGCCAGGGATACCTTCTTACTTATAAATCATTTTAGATCATTTAGGTATTTATCTAATGTATATTATTTTTTTTCTTTCTTTCTTCTCTTCTTCCTATTTCCATTTGTGATATCATGGATCAGGCCTTTTTGTATGGTTTATAACAAATTCTAATATAATTTATAAAACTGATAGATCCACACTTCAGCAGTTTAAATATAAAATAATAGTTATGTTTTGGGGGCTATTCACTTAAGTCCGAATTGTTTCATATAGGTGTGAATTCACCAGCTAAAGACAGTCTTAATAGACTGCTACTGTCGCAGTCGCGTTTTTATTATGAGAATTATGTTGCAGTCTCAAGTCGCGACTTTCTTATGGAAAATTGTTACAGTCTCAACTTTAAAATTTGTAGTGGTCGCCAGTTTACAATGGGGAAATTGTTGCTATGTGAATCCGCTGTTTGAGAATTCGACACTTGGCACCTTAGTGAATAACCCCCAATTTGTGTTTAACGTATTCACCAACATGGCTGTCATTCTTTGACTTCTTTCTCAAGTAGGATTGACACTGGGGAGTCAGTTTCCTAAATATTACGAGGTCCTCACAGCTCCAATATCCAAGGTATGTAGGGTATTTAAAAAAAAAATGTAATCTTATATATTAGTAAGATTTATTTCATTTTATTTCCATACAAAATGCTCAGTGAACATGTAACCATTGGTTCTGCTGCAGTATATTCATTCTTAATTACCAAAATAATTGTGTACTGAATAATTACATGGAGACAATAAACTGCAAAGAGATCGTGATTATTTTCCTTTCAGGCTGGGAAACACTGTTTTTTAAAGTGTATATAGATTGTGGTGGGAGATAACAGATGAACACAAAAATATGTTTAAAGTGCGGTTTCCATTCCTTATGGCAGTTGCAATTCATATTATGACATAACTATTCCCTGTTGTGTAGTCATTCCTTCAGAAAGGTGCAAGGCTGTAGACTAGGGCAAAATTTACTAAAGTCGAAAATGATTTTTTTTTAACTTTTTCTCCTGTTTTTCACAGTAAAAATGGGCAAGAAGGTTGAAAAATATAATTTTCGACTTTAGTACATTTCACCCAACATCCAGGCTGGGATTTGCAGCTTTATGTAGTTGACGCACAATTTTAAGTAACCCAAATTACACTATGTTCCAAATTATTATGCAAATTGGATTTAAGTGACATAAAGTTTACATTTTTTATTTTTCCATTAAACTCATAGATGGTATTGTGTCTAAGGGCTCTCTGGATCACTATAATTAATCTCAGACACCTGTGATAATTACACAGTGTTCCACATTATTATGCAAATAATATTTTCTCATATTTTCCAAAATGACCTATATGAATTGCAGTTATTGTAATTTTCCAGTCATCAACTATTCAAGTATAATTGAAAGGTTTTTGAACAAACTGCCTATGATAACAGTATATTTAAAAAATAAACACTCAAAATGCATGTTCTAAATTATTATGCACAGCAGAGTTTGTGAAATGAAGGCCTACTGTAGAATTCACCTTCTATTTTAAGTTTTAGTGAAATGGCAGAATCTCAGTTCAGAATATTAGATGTCATAAACAATACAATGCAGCAGCCGTGCAGATGTCCTATAGGAAGCACAATACATATTTTCATTTAACTGCAAGGGATGAATAGTGCTGACAGTCCCTTCTTCTGCTCCTGAAGGAGATACAAAAACCAGTGAAGTAGAGCTTTCATTCTTATTGAGGCTGGGTGGGCACTACAAAACATGATAATACAATGAGGAGCATGTAACCCACCAGCTTTAACCTCTCTGTAGCCTGGATATTCTTCAGGTTTTTTTTAAAGTTATAGGCCCACCTAAAGGGTTTGTTGTACATAGTATTGTTTATACCTATGTAAGCTGTAAACCTGGTTGCTTACACTGGATCTCTGCCCATGTAAAAAGGTTTGCTGTTTTACTATCTCTTTCCAATGGTGAAATGAGCTGAAACTGTCCGGGAGGTTGTTGCAGGTTTTGTCCATGTGCCTATGTTACACAAAACTCTTCATTCTAGAATTATCCTACTGCAATGGGCACTTGCCAAGAAGGTATCTTTGTTAAGTCAGACTCTTATCTACCACCCCTCTCTTGGTGAGACTGAAAAGTTGCAAGTTCTGTGCACTCAGAGTGCTCCTACTCCTTCACAGTGGAAGACTCAGTTTACCCATTATCTACTGGATTTCTAGCTGTCCCTGCACTCACCATATGCTGTGATAAGTTATACTTTCCCCTGTAAGGTTCTTCCATGTGGAAATACAAGAATAAATCTAAAAGGCTTTTGTTTCTCCCTATTCCTACTGAAACATTTATTGTGTTAATTTCTCTACTTTAGACAGAAAAACACACAAAAATACATCCTTCCTACAACATCCAGTGCAACATTGGGCAATATAAAAGATACTGAATGTAGATGAACTGGGTGGTCATTACTATGTTCAAGAAACATCAAACCATTGAACAATGCTTAGGAATGTTCCTTAGGAGTATCTCTTCATCCTATCCTATCTAGTTCTTGGGCATGCAAAACCTATAATGCAGGGGCAGACACCTTCATCAAATCACTTCTCTCAAAGCCCAGTTAGTCACTGCCACACAAGGCTTTACTGCCTACCTAGGGGATGAAGCACCACACCCAGTTCAAATCCAGAAAACTGGTGATTTCAGATGTCACTGACGTTAAATGAGTTTTGGAGGGGAACAGAAAAGGGAAAGACCAGCTAGGCAGCTCTAGCCAAAGGGCTGCCTGTGTAGGACTGTGAACCTCTCTATGGAGATCATCCCAAGGATCAAGAATTGGTTGACTGACTACCACTGGCTCTACCCAGGGCATTGGGAAGTATTATATCACATGTCTTCCAACTGGTTGCTCAGCAATAGTGAATGGAAAGCCATTGACCTGATAGTCTCATGTCACAACTTAAACTTAGTCCATATTTTCCTTGGTAACAGAACCCTCTAGGTACCATGAAGAAAACATGGAACTTTTGGCTGTAATGCTTCCTCCTCTTGCATGGTTCTCTAGTCTCCACTAATTCTTAGTAGTTGATTAACTTCTACATTTTCTAGCAAGGTATTATTCTCCATACCAAAAAAGGAACCCCAAAATAAAGCAGAAGGGATGTCTTAGGGTAAAATTACAGCTAGAATTAAGACTCAGAAACCTGTGCCTTCCAAAGCAGATGATTATGTTTGGAAGTTTTACTGTATTTGTTGCAGGGAATATAACAGATCCTGATCAAGTAAGATACATCTTTTGTTCTATGATTCCTCCAGTCAGGTCTGAACATGGGATCATAAAAATTATCCCACCCTCCTTTTAAGCATACTGCTCCACCATGAGATCATAATTTGGGTATGCTGGCATTTCAATATCTACCCTTTAAACCTCTATCTTACCACTGTCTTAGTAACTGGATATAGTTTCCCTTGTGGCCATTAGTTCTGTCTTCGTTTTATATATGCAAGGTCATACATGGTTAATTCTTGCCTTCCTTTCTGCCCTAAGTGGTTTAGGATTTCAACATCAATCAAAGACAGTCCTTTCACTGTTCTATCCAAGATTCAGAGAGTCCAGATTTACACACTGAACGTGTATTTAATATGTTGCCTACCCTATGCTGTGTCCCTTTCAACCCCCACACTGTAGTGTGTCATGACTCTCCAGCCTTAAAGGCTAACCTTTCTAAGCGTATCAGCTAAGATATCTAAAATTCTTACCTAGTGATGGATTGGAGTCTGCTCTTTTTAGTACAGCCTTACTCCAATAACACCTTAGGGATACATTTTCATCCTCTGCCTTCTTAACACAGTGTTCTCTTATGCGGGTTTTAAATGTATAGCCCTACAGTCATCTTTATTCCTACAGCTTGGATTAAGCTCTGTTGCCTTTCTTCTACTGATAACAGCTTATAAATGTGTTTTCTGCCCCATTTCAGAAGATATTTTACAAAAACAGAATTCATGTACTCATTGTTAAATCCTATTCTCTCTAGATGTCAAAGAGACACAAGACTGGCTCATTTATTTTAGTGATAAGTGTTAGTGGGGTGATTTATTTTTCCTTCTATTACACTGTAAACCTTGGGGGACTTCTGGGTAGGTGTGTTATACAAGCTCCTTTCCAAATACACTAGGTCAACACCAGAGATTACAATTATTATAAACATATCAAAGAGTTTTACTCTTACATTCTCTGCCCTCACATATTAATATTGTGTTAAGGAGTCTCTATTTCTATATTTCTCCTTTTTTGCCATTTTCCATCTGATTGCTGTCCTAATATTCCAACTAACCTGTTGCAGATGAGGTAGAAATGGCTTCTGCCAAAAGAAAAAAAAATGATTATCATCTGAAAATGACATAAAATATGCACATTTATATATATTAACAAAATATATTATTTTTATCACAGAGAATTAGATAGGTATATAACTTCAGGAGACTTTTCTGTTCTTTTAACAGTTCTATCACAGTTAAAGAGAAAAAAAAGAATGCTTTACTATCTAGGGATTATGGATCACACAAGTTGTTCTGAGCAGCTAACTTTCTTTACAGTCAGTTTTTCTGATCGCTCACCCCTGTTTATTCTCTGACTTGTTTTTTTCTTATTACAAGTCACTTACCATCTCTGTATGTGTCTCTGCCCTTTTCAGATCCTTGATCACTGGTTTGAGTCGGAGCCTCTGAAGTGCACTCTGGCTACAGATGCTGTAATTGGAGCGATGACAAGTCCAGCCACCCCTGGAAGTGGGTATGTGCGGTGCATTTCAGACAACTAAATGTCTGGATTGTTTTATATTATTCTCTTCTCGCGGTTAGGATCCATGCTGTTTTAAATCTGCACTGAATCGATATTCATTTTAGTTATAAAGCAATGCACAGCAGAAATGCTTTGTGATTTATTTACTGTCCTTCTGAAGTGACTTTACACTGGAACCATAAGTAAAATCACCCACAGGTCAGATATTCAGTATTGGTCCATTCTGTAAAGATATGTCAGGCCCAGACAAGAGCTATTAAAGGTACTAATTCAGTTTGACTTTAGCTTTTGTCATGTCTTTGAATGCTGCGTCTGACTTTATAAGGACTTAAATTTAAAAATATTAGATGCTTTTAAATGGATTTCCTTGTAAAACGTAGACGTATGTACAGAAAATGAAAGGGTTTAAACCAATGAAGAATGTAGAGTGCAGTGAAGCCTTGTAATGCAAAGTATATATTTAATGCCTTCAGAATTTAGTAAATTGCAATAAACACACAGTTGGGGTTATTCACTAAGGTGCGAATTTGACTGTCGAATTCTCAAACAGCAGCTTCCCATAGCAAATCCGCGAAAATTTCTCCATAATAAATTCGCGACAATTTTTTAAAGTTAAGGTTGTGACAATTTTTCCATAATAAAGTCACGACTGCAACAATATTCTCATTATAAAGACTTGAATGCGACAGTAGCAGCCTATTGTGACTGTCTTTATATGGCGAATTCACACCTTTACTCAACAATTCGGACTTAAGTGAATAACCCCCTTAAACCTTTGCTGTGTGAAACAAAAAAATGCCACATGTCCTGTTCTTCACATCAATAATCATGTAGATAGAAAAGAGGGTATGCTGGTGTTTCAGTGCAAATCAGTAGCAGTGCTACAACTTTCTTTTAAATTCAATGGCATGTTTCTATTATGGTGACTCTTTGCACTGAAACAACAGTGTACCCTCTTTTCTCTCTACATAAATATTTAATACATCCACATTATTTACCATGTGCATTTGCTATTTACCAATCTTTTATTAAGACAATTAATATGTTGAAGGAATAATGGGCATCTGTGATTGCTAACTAGTGCAATTTGTACCCTCCAATGAATTATAACAGAATACTTGGGCAACTGGCCATTGTGGCTAACACTATTTGTCTTGCCCTGAAATCCAAAAATGCATTTTTTCCTGTAGCTGCATCCACAAGTCCACCTTTGGTCAAATGATCTTTTCAGAATGTCCAAATCCACTTAAAAGGCTCAATGATTTTCAGTGCAATTAGCATATTCATGGTGATAGGTTTTTCTTTGATTTACTTGCTGACTGGTTGCAAGCCCAGTGATTTTTAGGGGATTATTAATGAAAGGACAAATAGTCATATAAAGGTATTTATTCACCACTTCCCCATGTCTGAGAATTCAACAAACTCTGCGATGTGGCGAATTCAAGACCAATTTGACAGCTTATGACAGTCACAGTTTACGGAGCACTTTGCATCACTATACGCGCACGGTTATTTCGACTATTTATCAAGCATCAAAGTCTTTTGCAGAAGCAAATTTGACAAGTTGTTTTGTGTTGCATTCGCTACTTCTACTTCACCAGATTGAAGTGGTGAATTAGGGGGATCAGGGCAGGGCTGCTACTGTCTGACTGACTACATCACACTGCGCTAGAGACGGCTACTGACGCAGTAAGGTTTTCACTATGGGAATCCTCTGTTTAGTAAATAAGGAATAGAGAATCAGAGCGTAGCAACCCGAAGTTATGCAAATTCACTTCAGCAGTCAAATTCTCACTTTGATGAATAAGCCCCTATTAGACTCTCTCACTAGTTGACCCTTATCATGTGTCGGCTGCATTACTAGCCATAAATTAAACATATTTTTTACTCCAGGGAATATGCTTTGGCATGCTAATCCTTTGATAAAAATTCTCACTACACAGATCTTATGAAATGCTCCCCATAGCTTTTGTATGCTTCTAGAAACCGGGTGAATATGTCTGAACAACTGGCAGCTCAGGTTGGGGTGTTTTCAAAATGGTACAAGGTAAAAGACAGAAAACCTGGGGGCACAGTTTGTAAAAGTCCCTCTCATTTTCTACTCTTCTCTTTTTATCTCTTGAGAAATTCCTTTAAAGTTATATAAATAATCCCAGCAGCAGTTTAATAGCCACTTTTAAAGGTTTATGCTAAATTTAGGAATAGCCATAGATTATTTGGTGATGGAAGCATTAGTTCCTCGTAAACTTATTCCAATGTGAACTTACAAACTGACCCCCTTACAAGTACAGGTAGTCCTCGACTTACGACGTTGATCCGTTCTTATGCGGCGTCGTAAACCAAATTTCGATGTAAGTCGGATCATACGTTCATACAGTATTGTTGCACGCAGTTCGACTTACGTCGTAAAACCGTGTAAGTTGGAACAAGGCATCGTATAAAGTGTCCTAACCCCGAAACGTCGTAACTCGAGGCCGTCATAACCCGAGGACTACCTGTATAATTACAAATGTGATCCATATAGACAATCCAATGTACTGTATACACTTTCCCTCCAAAGGAACTACTATTTAACCCCTCTAGAGGTCCCAGATGAAATTACACATCATACTTTAGTTAACTGAAAAATTGCCAATTCATTAACCATGACCTGAATGTTATTTGCATTAATGACCACTAGATGGGAATAGGAGATGATAAAAGAGAACAGTGAATTGTACCAAAAAAAAAAACATGTGATATACACCAAGTTAACTACAGGGTTACACATCTAATAAATGTGATCCTTATTAAATGGTATAAAACTCATCAGTCCTTAAACACAATGGCAGATAAGTTAAAGGGACACTAAAGCCTGTATAAAACTGCTTTATATTTACTGGCCACATACTTGTAAGTATAATAAGTGTTTACATGGTTTAAGCTTAACAATTTTGTAGAATAATCATAGCAATAGAAGAAAAAAAAGCACTTGGAGCCACGGCTATCAGCTAATCCTAGCCCCTACCCCTTTTACCTCTGTGCAGGCTGTTAATTGTGAGCAGCATTTAAATTATTTGTAAGCAACTTTTGACCCTGAGATGTTTTAGGCAGTTTTTCTGCAGTTTTTCAGTTTCTCTAAGCTGCCTCACACTAAGTTTCCTGAAGCAAGTGAAAGTAAAGTAATTAGTTTCAGGAGGGGGGAGCATGCTCAGTGTGTGAGTATAGCCCTTGACTGGGGGAGGGACTATGATTAGCTGAGAACCTCTTGTGTTCATTTTTTTTTAACTCCATCACTATGTATATTCTGAAAAAGAAGTAAGCCTAAACCTGTCATTTTAACACGTGTTGTACTTAATACTAAATGGCCAATAAATCAAAAGCTCTTTATTTGCAGGCTTTAGTGTCCCTTTAAGATTTATTTAGATTCACCCTGAGACTAATTCTACATTAATTATTTTGTAGGTATGTACTCTTGCATCATGTCATGGGGGAGCTGGAAGGAAAGAAAGGATCATGGGGATATGTTGAAGGAGGCATGGGAATGGTTTCCAAAGCTATCGCCAAATCTGCTGAAGCCTATGGGGCCGAGATTTACACGGAAAAGGTATGTGTTCCACTTCTGTTTTCTTCACAAACTTTTTTGTTGATATTTAAGAGTAATTGAAAGAAGCAGATTCCACATTTTTGTCAGATTAACAAATAACTATATCCAAGGACTGGAAAGTTCTCAGCCCAGAGTGTTTGGTAGTAAACTGCTCTGGGTGGGTATGGGACCTTCAGTTGCTAAAAACTCAAGCGGACTTTTCTCATAAACGCATTGCATCAAATTTTATTGTGAAATTTATCATAAAAGACCCTTCCAAACCCAACCATTACACTTAATTTCCAAACAGTCCAGATTAGACGTTGCCAGCTATGATCAAAGGTCAGTCATTTCTTCTCCCCATTATCACCAACCCCAGCAAAGAAAGAAATGTTTTATTAAACATATATGAAAAAAATCCCCGATTGTTCATGGGGGGAAAAAAACGATAAATACAAAGAAAAGATATAGGGCTAGGTTCTGTACATTGCCTCTGTCAGTGAGTAATGAATTGCCACATTCAAAATAGTGGCCGTCTGACATCATCACAACATCATTCCAGCAGACAGTATTAGGGCTGTGTAGCTATGGCAATGAATTCAGTGCTAAAATTTGCAGCTGAGTTAGGTAACTAGCAGCCACCAATTAAATAGAGCTGTGTGGTCTTCCAAAGAGGCTGCAGTGACTCCGTGTCCCGTTAAAGGACCAGTAACACCAAATAAAAATTTTCATTTAGATTGGTAAGGCAGCTATTTAAATACTGCACTTGTAAAATATCACCTTTGAAGTTGAAATAATACATAAATAATGCAAAGCTTTCTCTCTGTTTTTATCTTTACTGATAGCAGTTATGTTTTTAAACCTAAATGGGAACACATTGACGAAAGTGAGGATTCGACTGTCTAAGTGATTTGTCATTGCCCTGATTCTCTAATTCCTTATTGACTAAACAGCAGATTCCCATAGCAAATCTGCAACCACGTCAGTATTCCCTTAGTAAAGTTGTGACCACTTCAGTAGCAGGCACTTGTGTATTGTACGTCTGTTGTTAGCTGGCGAATTCCCCGCATCACAGAGTTTACTGAATACCCCAATATGGGGAAGTAGCCAATTCACACCTTTACGTAACTATTTCCACTCTAGTCAATAACCCCCTCAGTCACAATGGTTTAGGGATGGAGTTATATAAATGGGAGAAATGTATGTTACCCTTTTTTGTTTTTTTCTTTTCTTGCAAATAAGTAAAATGTTACCTTTTTTTAATATCGTTGCAACATTTTCTATGTTGTGCTAATAAAATGTGAATTTAGCAAAGCTTGGCTTTTGCTCAGAGGTGATTGATGTATAAAAACTGAATTTATTTCTACTTCGCTGCATTATGTGATCTGTAATATATTTGGCTAAAGTCGGTGGAGCAAATCCTTGTGGATCACAATGGAAAGGCTACAGGTGTTGTACTACAGGATGGAACTGAGGTCCACAGCAGACTGGTGCTTTCCAATGCCTCTCCAAGACTCACCTTTTTAAATTTAACACCACAGGTAAGGGAAAAAATACTTTAAAATGTCTTTAAATGTGTTTCTATTCATTGATACTGTATTTGCTGCACAGTTTCATGCAATAGGTTGTCTCTCATTCCAAATGAAGTGAAATTGTTCCTTCCAAAGGCAAGGAAAGAGACTTTTTAATATACTTTTTATGAATCCTTTTGTTTGACAACTTTATAAACATTTAGATTTTTCTCTGTGCTTTTTTTCCCCCTGTATTTAAAAGGAAAAAAAAATGAAAAGACTATTTTTTTTCAGCATAATGGAATCTGCGCATCATTACCAGTACTGACATACTCCTTTGTCTTCCGGCGTTAAATAGACATAAAGAAAAACAATCATACAGAGAGAAGGTAGACATTCATAATCCAGGAAAGAGAAAGGGTTATCTAGAAGGGATGATCATTTTTACATTGAAGCATTCAAGCAGAAATAGTAACCATTCGTTTTTCAGGATGAAAGTAAATCAGTTTTTCAGCATTATTCAACACTGAACTGTGGAGCCTTAGTTGGCTGGACTAGAGAACTCTGATTGCTAATATGGGAAATGGTAGTGTTTTACACTGTAGCATAACTCCCATGTGGCTCGGGACTGAGGTTCATGGTGTTGTGACCCAACACAGAGTGCAGGGCCTGTTTACTTTAGGGTGTTGATGGATCACGGTGGCCCCCGGATGGTTCTGGAAAATGTGGTTCAGGAACAATACAAAAAAATAAAAGTTGAAAAATGGAAAAAAATAAAATAATGAATCCAGGTGTGCCTCTATATGGAAATTGCCTTGCAGGTGTTATTCGCTACTTCCCCTTTTATTGTGCAGATAAATGATTCCAGGAAACATTAAGCGCAGCAATTCTTTAACTTTACTCCAACATGAGCATGAATCAACCAATAAAACTCTTCCACACTCCATGGGTGCAAACATTCCTTTCAATAATGAGTACAACTCATATATCATAAGTCCTTAACAGCTGAAAGTCCATAAAGTCCAGATTTCACATTGGGATTTCAGGCCAGAGGCCTCCCCACTAAAATCAAAAGCCAATCCTAATCCCCAAAAATATCCAACAGGTGCAAACATTTATGAGGCCATTCAAAATTTGCAGCAGAACCAAATAATACATTGGTAAAATGCATACAAATTTGGGTTTACCAAATGGCTTATTCATCAAAAGTCAGAACTCAATTGTCAAAGTGAATTCTCATCACTTTGGGTTGCTGTGCTCTGATTCCCTACTCCTTATTCACTGAACAGAGGATTCCCATAGTGAAGAAACGACTGTGGGCCTCATTGACTAATATCCAAATCATATGTAGTATAATAATGCCAACTGTACTCTTAGTGTTCTGAGGATATGAGATCCTAAATCATAATATAAGGCAACAGTTAAATACATAGATACACAGCAAAATAAAAGCTTGTGTAAATCTTTGCTAATACTGCCAGCATACTGCTTCAGCCTTTTGATATTAATAACATCTGCTTTTGACATCTATATATATATATATATATATATATATATATATATATATATATATACACCTCAACTAAATTCAGCTTCCATCAAGAAAGAAATATTAGATTGATTTAGTGAACCAGACCATTTTCAAAATGACTATCATTTATTTTTATATAATACACAAAAATCAATGACTGTGAGATCACGAAATCGAACTCGGTGTTTCTAAATGCTTTTCCAGATCTTGTTACTTATTAATATTCTATTCCTGTCTGATACTGTGATTAAATAAAACAATGTTGTTGTCAGTTATTTCTGTTCAGACCTATTCACGTAAAGGAAAACCATCAATATATACAAAAATCCATCCTCGCATAGTGCGGAATTTTTTTTTTTTCAAATGCTCTTTCTAATTGATATCATTTTTATGGTATTAGATATTTTCCTATTTTTATTTTCCTTGAGCAAAGGTATATCTTGCTGTCTGTCCTGCCACAGAACGGAGAACTCGGCTATGGATATATATCTACAGTATATATGTTACAGGGGGAAATTCACCATTGTGTGAAGTGAGTTCCAAATCCTTCAGCTCACTTCACACTGACTGTTATACGCTCGCTGATGTCCTGCACACGGACATCAGCGAATGCTTTAAAGGGATTCCAGTCTCGGCGAGGTGAATCGAGTGGTCTCGCTGAGACTGGAATTCCTTTAAAGTGTTTGCTGATGTCCGCGTGCAGGACATCAGCGAGCATATAACAGTCAATGTGAAGTGAGCCAAAGGATTCGGAGCTCACTTCGCACAATGGTGAATTCCCACCATAATCTTTAGGCTAAGGCCATTGTCTTGTATTTTTTTTTACAGAATGCAGATAAAACTGCAACAAAACAAATCGGTGGACACAAGAAAATGCAAGGTAAAATTGCAACAAAATCTTGTGCATTGTCGCTGCCACATTTTGTTGTGGTTTTACCCACCTGCAGTAAAAATGTGACAAAATGCTAGGTACAGCCTTATGATTTGTGTGTGTAAACATGTGCGTGTATGTAGTCCTCATCACTGTGTAAAACATGAATAGGTCTGCAGTGGGTGAGATCATACAAGATGAGCACTTGGCAAACTTTAAGCACTAGTTAAGATTTGGTGCACATAATCATTTAAATGTTGTATGTCTCAATTTTGACAGGTCTGTGAAAGTGAAATTTACTGAGTTTATTTTTAGTTGGTTTGATAGGTCATTGTTTATCGATGACAATTGAACAATTTATGCAAATAGAAGATTCCTTCAACAAAAAAATAGATTCTTATTCAGAATGCAGCCTGACTGTCTAGAATTATTAATGTAATAGTAATAGTGATTATGTGTTATGTGGACCCCAAACATTTTGCTGAAAGGTGTTCCTAACCAATGAGACATATTAAAAAGATGATAACCCAAGATATGATTTGGTCACAGGTTAACCACATGCAGAGGACACTGGGAATGCCCATTCAGGCTCGAACTGGAAACTAGAATCTAGGCATGTTTATCTCGCTATGTTTCTTTCTAAGCAATAATGAGAATTAATTCCATGTTGCACATGTTGGAAAAACAATTTGAGTCTGACAACTGCAAGAACTGCATTGTGTATGCTAATGATAATCAATGTATATATAATGACTGTGTATAAATTAATGTATTTTACATGCTGGCTTAGCAAATATATGCATTGGTATCCCTTTAAATGTATATTTATCTATCTATCTATTCATTTATTTTTTTAAATAAATAATAGAAATCATTTTCTCAGGAAACCTAACATCCAGCTAATATTATCCTCTTCCTCTCATGGTATCTTGGTTATTGTGTTATAACTCGATCTAACGGATAATGCAAGTATTATGTATTATAGGAACATTTTTCTTTGGCTTTCAGACAAATTCTGATTGTGCCAGCTAAATCTTTAGCTCTCTAGTTGTTCCCACAGGATGCAGGCTAAATGTGAGTCATATTGCTTCACTGGTAATTCTTAATAGTTTCCACTCCGAGCTGTCATTATCATATCATGACAGTGTAATAATTGCATAATTGCTGCGGTGACTGTACAATTATCCATTGTTTTCATGGTTGCAACTGAATGATTCAGCAGTGATGAAATAGTGCTTTGCATATTTATCATATCTTTAGAAACAATTGCCGGCGGATTTTATTCAGAGGATTTCACAGTTTGATGAAACATCTCCAGTAACCAAAATTAATGGTAAGTATATTTGATTTTTACTTGCAGACTTTCCACCTATAGAAAGGGTATAACTACCTACTTCTGAGAGACTTCAGAATATGATCAGTTTATTTTACTCAGCAAGAAATACCATATGTAAAGTGTATTGATTTCAGAGTATATTATAATTTCATGGAATTTAAAACCTATAAAATAATAGACCGATACACATGAAGATAAGAGAATAAGAGATACAGCTCAGCATGGACATTAGCACTTAATTATATTATTTGCACATAATTATATTGATTGCACATATTTAGAAAAGAATGTCAGCAGATATGATACCCAGGTTTCTAAATATAGAGTAACAGTAGCTCTTTCAATAAAAGGCGGTATAAGGACCACAATAAAATCATACATTTAGGACTGAAGCAAATGTGAAACAAAAATGGTGACTTTAACAAATAGATTTAATTTATATAATTACATATATTTTTGCAAGGACTGTGGTTTGATCTAAAACTGGGGTGGCAAATCTGTCCACGTTTGGGGGTTTATTTCAAAGCACCATGAAATGCTCTAATACATAATGGGTGAGATTTGAATACAGAAAGCTGTCAAGTTCATAATTTTGTTACAAGTTTAACTGGCTATTATTCCAAAGATACAGTACATTGCCTGAAAGTCTCCTTATGTTTCTAGTGAAAACAGTCACATATGCCAAGGGTAAAAGCAATTCAGTTGTATCAGGAGTATCTTTTGGAGTTTGCTTGGATATCTGTTTGACTTTGAAAAAACAACATTCACTGGGAAACATAAGTGGCCTCCATAATGAATTTCTAACAAGAGTAATAGTATAATTATTTTATTTTTGGCAAGAGAGTTTCCAATCAGGTCTTGCTAAATCCTCCAATCATAGTAATGCAATAGCATTAGAAAACTTTAACTAGAACAAAATATAAATAGCAGAAATTCCATAGTAGGCAGGGAGGTGGTGGAATCTTTTTTTTTTTTTTTTTTTTTTTTTACAAAGGTGAATGAAACCCTCTCTAGACAAGATATTGTAAAAAAAACAGCAGCCGAAAATGGTGGAAGGATACTTGTTATCTAAGAATGCTGAGCTGAGCAATAGACTATTTCTCATACTTCTGTATTATGATCTCTGTCTTTGCTTAGAAAGAGGTTTCATTTTATCAAAAAATATGCACAATGACAATTAAAATCATTGTGATTACAGATCCTATTATGGAAAATCGCATAAGCAGCAAGACTGATTAGTGTATTGTATTTGTATTTACTCATTTATATAGCGCTGATATATTACGCAAAGCTTTAAAAAGATTCATCATTCACTTCAGTTCCTGCCCAGTGGAGCTTACAATCTAGTTTCCCTGTTCAGTCACACACACATAGACAGACACAGATGTATGTTTTTTTTGGATTGTGTAAGGAAACTGGAGTGCCTGGAGGAAACCCACGCAGATGCGGGAAGAACATACAAACTCCATGCAGATAAAATCCAGAATGGAGTTGAACCCAGAACCCAGTGCTGCAAGGCAGTGGCACCACCAAGCCACTGCATTGCACAGTGTACAGAATCTATCAGTACTATCAGTGTGGGCTTAATGCCCATTTTATAAAATATTCTGGACCAAAGGGGCAAAGCTCTTTTTGGGACTGAAGTCTTTCTTTTTTGTCACCATATATTATACCCCTTCGGTCATTCTCATGGGTCCATGTAGACAATGGCATCATCATGTGAAATATGCCAAATATTATGTCTTCATGCTTTGATTGGTACTACTGACTACAAGTATATGCAGTTCCATATTTTCCTTTAAGTCTGTGTCAGTAGGCAGCTCAGACAAAAAAAACCTCTCCCTTAAACAGGGGTTAGGGGGATACATTTTAAGAAGTATTTTCAATATTAAAATGTTGAACCCTACATTTTTTATTTCATTTTGCGTGCCATTATTAGTCACACTGATAAAGTACTTCAGGTCAATGCAGAATATAGTGAATAGGAAACAGAAGATTGCTCAATCCAAATAATGACTGAAAATAGAGGTAGAAAACTACAGTGGGTGCTCAGG